>CAUYRT010060918.1:0-34889 GCA_963574885.1 Lepilemur ruficaudatus
TTTGACAGAGTAGATTTTTTAAATGTAACAAGATAAGTTAACTTGAGTGGTAATATATTTTGGGAAATCAGCTCACTATAAATTGTGACTGTAAACATTATACTGTAAATGCTTTGTAGTTTTCCCCCAATAAAAAAAAAAAAAAAAAAAGAAGCAGCAAACAGAGGAAGAGCTCTTTCTAGCCTCCCTGCCTTTCCACTGGCAGACAGAACATAAATTCTCCTTTACTGGGGCAGCTCCTGGTAGATCAGACAGGGCACCTGAGAAAGCCGCCAACAAACCTCACTCCATTAGCTTACTTCCATGTATTTACCTTCCCATAGTTTCCCTCCTCTGGAAGCCTAACACGGCTTTCCTTTATCTTGCCACATTTCTACATCTGTTGTTCTTTGCTAAAGATGCTACTGAAGCCAGAGTTCTAAGCCACTGCTTTGCGTTACCTTTCCTCAGGTTTCTCCAGTGCCGTGTGCACTGCATGTGTTCCTGAACTTGCTCGTCTTCCTCTTGTTAATCTGTCTTTTGTTACAGAGGTCTGTCTTAGCTACCAATTTGAGGAGAAATTATGTTTCCTCCCAGACAGAAGGATGAGTTGCATTTGCCTAAGGGAGGGCGTTCCTGGAGCAGAAAGAGCATGGGCAAAGGCTGTGATGGAAGGAGGCCGGTGCAGACGGGGACATGAAAGCCTCGTGCCGCTGCAGTGGAGAGAGTCGGGGAACTTGGAGTGAGGTGACACTGAGAGGTACTAGGTAAGGGGTATGAGACACGCCTACCCAGCATCCCCCACACCCTCCTTCCTTCCCAAGGGAATCCCCATTTTGTTCAGGATTCCATATGTCTCCTAACACAGCTTTCTGCCCCGGGGACAGTAACTTCACCCCCAGTTTAAGGGAATAATCCCTTTCCCAGGGATTGGCTTAGTTATAAGCATGGGCCCCAATTCTGGCAAATAGGAAATGAAAGAAAGTTTCCCAGGGGACTTCCAAAAAGCGTTTCCTCATGCATAAGAACAAGTCACAAGAAAGGATGGTCCCTGTTTTTTCCTCTAAGTATTGTCAAATCCACATGTGAAGACTGGAACCACTGCAACTGTATCCTTTCCTCTCACGATGAAGCCAAGGATGGCAGAGCAGAGATATGGAAAGAACCTTTTTGCTTGATAAAGGTTGAGTTGCAGAATCAACCTGCCCAGAAGGCCATCCTCCCTCAGGACTTCCTGTTACATGGGAGACTAAAATTCCTTATTGTTCAAGCAAGACTGGGTTTGAATTTCTGTTACTCGCTGTCAAAATGCTGTAACAATAAAGAAGATAGATTGTGTGTCCCCTATTTATGTTTTAGGATACTCTAGGATTTTTTTTTTTCTATTTCTAAGATCAATGAAAAGTCATTAGAGTTTTAAGCAGGGAACATGATTCATAGTTTCATTTCTCAAAAGATCACTCTTTTTGCCGTGTGGAGAGCAGATTCTAGGGAGCAGGAGTGGGCGCAAGGAGATCAGGTATCCTAAGGAAAGGACTATGGGGTGTCTGCCTCGGGCCCCACACTTGAGGTAGGAAGCTGCAGAATGAACATCACTTTAATGAACCGTCATTAAAATTGCATTTTTGAGTTTCTGTCTTTAACATGATCTCAAGGGGCTGATAAAAGATGCCAGTACAGAGTGGCTTCCTTTTAAGGGCCAGAGCTGTGGCTGGAACTCTGCAGTGGCTTGAGTAACCCTGGGGCTCAGCCTCTTCTAGGAATAGGAACAGAACTAGAGGGTGACAGGAGAGAGACAGAAGGTGGGGGTAGTGGAGGTGGGGAAGAGTGGGCAGAAACATTTTAGAAATAATATTTTGGTGATAGAATGTATAGATCCAATGAGACAGAGAGAAACAGAGATGTCAAGGATGACCCTCAGGTTTCTGTGTGACTGGAGGAAACGGGTGTGCCGTGAGATGGCATGAAGAATTCTGGAAGAGGCCTAGTTGGGGGCAGGGGTGACTCTGGGTTTAGTCAGACACGCTAAGTTGGATGTGCCTTTGGAACATTCAAGAGGAGGTTTCAAGAAGGTGGAATATGGTGCTTGGAGGATAGGTTTGGGCCAGAGTTATTAATATTTTGGTCATGGTCATTTTAGGAATTAATCGAAACTGTGGACTTGCATGAAAGGGCTTTGGGAGAGAAGAGACCTAGAACAAGGCCTGGAGGACTGGGAGGAGGAAGATGGGGCCTGCAAAGACCGCAGAGAGGCTTTAGTCACAGAGATGAGAGGGAACAGACAAGTGGTACGTTATGGGAGCAAGGGGCAGAGTGTTTCAAAAGGCAGATAGTTCACAGAGATGCTGATAATTGTTGAAAAGTCAAATGAGAAGTGTGATAGCTAGTCTCCAAAGATGGCCGCCCGCGAATATCCTCCTGAAACTCACACCTCTGTGTAGCGCCGTCCCACACCGAATGGGGCTAGGACCTGTCCAACCAACAGACTGAAGCAGAGGGGACACTGCCTGACTTTCAAGGCCATATGAATCCTTGCAACGTCCCCCTTGATCTCTTGAAAGAGAGAGAGAGGGAGAGAGATGCCTGGCTAGTCCCCATTTGTTCCACTGATCCAACCTGGATGCCAGCCGTATGAGGAAGAGAAGCCATCCTGATGTGAAGCCTTCAGATGACTCCAGCCCCTCGAGCGAGCTCAAATGAGAACTGCTCAGCTGATTCTGGTTAATCATGAACCATGAGAGATAAAAATAAATTCCTGTTTAAAGCTAATAAATTTTATAACTGGAACAAAAAAGAAATGTCTGTTTGATTTGGAGTTATGGAGGTCATTACTGTTTTTGGGAGTGACAAGGGTGGAAGCCAGATCTGAAAGGGGAGAAGACTGGGTGGAAGCTGAAGAAATTAAGACAGAGAAGACAGCTACTTTCTGGAGATGGCAAGGAGGCTGATATATGATAAAAACAACTTAAGAGACAAAACAAGGAGATACAATATGAGAACCTTGTTCGAATCCTGATTTGAACAACCCAACTATAAAAAGACATCCGTGAGATAATTGGTAAAATGGAATGTGGACTGGGTATTAAGTGATATTAAAAATCACTATTAATTATTTAGCTATAATAATGACCTAGAGTTTATGTTTTTAAAAATATACCCTTATCAGCTCAAAGTGCATACTGTGATGACCTGACACATGGAATTTTCTTTAAAATACATACATTGGTAAAATGGTTGTAACTGTTGAGGCTAGGTGATGGGTAAGTAGGAGTTCATGACACTAGTTTCTCTAGTTTTTAATATATTTAAAAATTTCTATAACAAAAGGTTTTAAAAACTATATGGAAACATATTCTTTATTTTATTAAGGATTTATAGAGAACAAATGTTAACATGCAATTGTGGTAGTCAAGTTATAGAGTATGCCCTTGTTGATGTAATAATGATTCTCCTCCTGGGATATTAGAGAGAACATCTGTACTAATTTGTCACTCTGATGATACTCTACAAAGGGCAAAAGAGCCAAAGGAAGGATTCAATAGAGAGGAAACGACTGAACACACAGGAGAAAGGAGGCATATTGATAATGTAAGGATCTGAGAAGGAAAGTGGGTGGGATCAAGAATCATGGTGAAGGTTGGAGCCAGTGTAGACAGGTGTGTATGTGTTGGTGTCTAGAGGAGGATGGAATTCGTATTTGGCAGACTCTAAATCCTCAGAGAATTAGAAGTGAGGTCAGCTGCTAGAGAGTTGGGGGATTGGTAATTGGGAAATTGTACTTTGAAGAGATTTGACAGTGTCATTGAGGTGGATGAGAAATGTGTTTACTCGAAGAACATAGTGAAATTGCAGGGCACAGTAGAATTGTAAGGAGCATTATTGAAACAATGGACCAGGGACCTTAAGCTGGATAAGTTGAGAACAATACCAGGAAAATGCCTATGGACTGGGAGGAAAAAGAGGCCTTGCTGGTCCAGCTGCCCTGATGGTGTGGAAGAATGGAACCTGCAGAGATTTGGACTCGATAAGTGTGGGAAGAGTACTGAGCATGTGTATTCAACATGCAATGAGCCCACTTTAACAAGAAGCCTAATGCAGGTGCAGGTGGTTCTTGGACCATACTTTGAGAAACGCTGTCCTAGTGATTGGATAAAGAGTGAAGCCAGCATAGGGCTGGAGGCCTGCTGTGTTCCAGTGGGGAAGCACAGGGGACAGACAGGAGAACGTGGGCTTGCTTGTTGGCTCTGTAGCTTTCTTGGCTGGATGGATTGCAACTTGAGAGCCCAATTTGTCCAACTGGGCACCTTTCCCAGGGCCCTAGTGGGGCTCAAACACAAAGGTAGGTGGCCTTCAAAATAACCCTGTCTGCGCTTGCCCCAGGGGCTTCTCACCCGAGGACTTTAACTACTGCGGGTTTTGTTGTTTGTTGTTTGTTTTTGCAGTTTTTGATTCTAGAAATAAAATCGAGCTTTCAAAATCAACCAACCAACCAATCAACACTGTTGAGGTTTGCACATTGGGGCTAATTGTTTTCCTTTTCATTTAGGCTTATTTCCCACTGAGTGTGAGGTAGCACTTTCAAGTAAATCTTTGGTAATTCTCAGGCATAAAGTGATTGCCTCCATTTCTCAGTGGGGCATGCTAAAGTGGGCTCATTTGCAGAGAAAACAGGAATAGCAGTTTTTCTAGCTTAAGGCCTGGAAGAAAACTCCTTTATTTCCCTGACAATCATAATCCACTCATGCTTTAAAAACATGTTTCAAAATCAAGAGGACTCTGAGAGTCTGGGATATGCTAGAAGGATGGATTAAGACTTAGCTTGTTTGCCAATTTGTCTCTAATCTAGATGAATGTACCTCTTATTTCCCGTCTCTAGCAACTTCCTCCACCACAGACCCTGTGAGTTGCCTGGATGTCAAAGAATTAAGCCTGCCTTGAATTAGCAGAAGCAACAGGAGTGGGGAGGGAACTCCTTTCTTTTCTCCTCGTCTCCACCATGATTCTCGGATTTGAATGTGCAGTGGCAGAAGGAGGGAAAGGCGGGTGCTCTGGGAGGGGAGCACAGCCCAGAGGCGCGCAGGTCCTGTGGCCACTCTGTCTGGACAGCCTGACAAAAGCAGAGCAGAAGCCAGGCGAGCTGGGTATGGGGCGCTGAGCACAGGGGCTTTGAGTGGTGTCTGGGGAAATCCTGAGCCTCTTAAATGAGCCATTTAAATCTGACAGACAAATTGGTGTTTTAAGAAGATTTACCAGGCAGTGATGTGCAGAATGAGGTGGGGGTGGGTTCAGGGCACTGTTAACAGAGGTGGGGGGAGAATGAAGCTGTGAGAATAGGATTCTGCTTTGAGTCAGCAAACACTGAGTGCCTACTGTGTACCTTGCCTTGCACCAGCACCACCCCCAAGCGCGCTCCCTCCCCAGAAGTAGAATCGGCACCTGCCCTTTTGTCCAAGCCAGAGCTCTAGTTTCCTTGCAGATGTCTTTCTCTGCTTTTCTCCGCAGTCTATGGCATCCTCCTGTCAATGCCACACCTCTTACATCTGCCTGCTTCTCCCAGCCCCACCCCCTCTCTCCCATCTCCACCCCCTCTCTCCCATCTCTTCCTGGAGCCCGAGCCTCCCTGCCTCCAGTCTCCCGGTTGTAACTCCTTCTCTACCTGGCAGTCCTTGGGGTGGGGTGGTGGGGTGGCCTTTCTAAAGCACATCAAATCAGACAACCTTCCCCAGCAGAAACCCTTCAGCAGGCCCCCCACTGTCCTCAAGGGCAAGTCCAAATTTCTAACAGAACCAGGAGGCCCTTGGTACCCGGGTCCTGCTTAGCTTTCCTTCCTTCCATTCCACTCCTCTCCTGTGACTCCTTCTTCAGGACACATTTAGAGATCCTTCCTCCCAGAAGCTCTGCCTGGTGCAGGTCCCTCCTACAGGCTCTCGTGGAACTGTCTCTGCTGCTCTGACCATAGGGGGCGTATCTCACCATGTCGTTACTGGCCATTCTCTTCTCTCCACTGCAAATGAGCTTCCAGAGCACCTTCCTCCTCACCCAGCACCCTCCTGACCGTAAAACATGCTTAGTAATTATTCACCAAATGTGAACGACTGAATTTATAAGAACCTGGGATAGAGGCGGGGGGAATAGATGTTGATCCCATTTTACATATTAAAAAAGTAAGGCTTAGAGAGTGATTTGTTTATTTATTTATTTATTTTGAGACAGAGTCTCTCTCTGTTGCTGGGTCTAGAGTGCCGTGGCGTCAGCCTAGCTCACAGCAACCTCAAACTCCTGGGCTCAAGCGATCCCCCTGCCTCAGCCTCCCAAGTAGCTGGGACTATAGGCACTACAGGTGGTGCTCTGCTAATTTTTTCTATTTTTAGTTGTTTGGCTAATTTCTTTCTATTTATAGTAGAGACGGGGTCTCTTGCTCAGGCTGGTCTCAAACTCCTGAGCTCAAGCAATCCTCCCGCCTCGGCCTCCCAGAGTGCTAGGCTTACAGGTGTGAGCCACCACGCCCAGCTTAGAGAGTGATTTAATAATTTGCTCAAAGCTTCTCAACTTCACCGCCCAGAATCCACTTCAGGGTGCTGACGTCCTGTCCAGTGCTTTTTCCCCTTCCTTGCAGCCACAGATTGGAGTTCGCCAAAGAAAAGAGAACTGTACAGTGTTTTCAATTCTGGCTGGTCATTCAGAGAGCCTCCAGCGGGGCCCACTGAGGGGACCAATGCGACAATAGCTGCAGAGGCTTTGATATATTAGTAAGGGATTCATAAACTGGAGTATTATTCGGGTTGGAGATTGCAAAGGGCTAGGAGTCCAAATGAACCATTTTCCAACATAATTTGAACATTTATTTCACTGAAGTTATTATCCAAAACATAAGCCCTCTCTGTTTCTGAAAGCCAAAGGATCTGGTTGCATGGGTTCATTACTCTTTTTTTTTTCTTCTTCTTTCCAATAAATGTTCTGTGCTTACTATTTTTTTTTTTTTGATTGACTGGAAGAACCACATTGCAGAATGATAGATATTGTTCATTTAACTCCAGCATTTACTTTTCCTCTAAACTGGTGTTCTGTTCATGATTGATCAGACTTCTCCCCCATTTAGCACCCATGTAAAACATTGCAAAAGATTGGGTCTGTAGCTTGGATAACGTTTTTGCAGCAATCTGTTCAAGCCGCCTCAGGCAAGCCAAGTGGCATGGAAGCTCCTAATGAAACGTCGGTGGATATTAGGGTTTTATGGACTGGAAAACAGTACAAATCAAAGCACTTTGCTTACTGTTTATCTGTTTAGAACATTTTTATTTTCTAAACCTAGCAATGTTCATCTTTTTCATCCAGCATTTTGGTTTGGTTCTTTACATATTGATTTTCCCGTTCATTGGCACGCCCTGATGAGGCTGGAGCACTCAGGTGTGCAGTCTGCATGAGCTTGGGACAGGAGCGGCAGGATTGGGGAGCATTCTCTGCCCCAAGACCCCTCAACTCAAGGGATGGAGAGAGCAGAGCTGATGATATTTAAAAAACAAACAAAAACCTACACCTGTCTTTCCGTGTGGTTTTCCCTTGAGCCAGCAGGTTTGGCCTTTTATGGTATTATCTTCCTAATATTTACATACAAATCCTACAGCAAAATTAGCCTTTTCTCTCCTCACATTTTATAGGGAGATGTAACAGACAGGGTTCCAGCAGAAAAACAAATCCATCAGATGGTTTGCCCAGGGGTCGGCAAATATTTTTCTGTGAAGGGTCAGACAGTAAATATTTTTGGCTTTGCAGGTCACATACAATCTCCACTGTGACTAGAGGCCACAGGCAATGCTTAACTGATGCCTGAAGGCACAGCTGCGATCCACACAACTCTCTTTGCAAAAGGAGACTGGAAGGGTGGTATCTGGCTTGTGGGCTAAAGTTTGCTGACCCCTGGTTTAAAGGAAAAGTCCTTAAGGGACACTGAACAGATACACGGCCAAGGTCAAGAGAACAAACAAGGGACACTGAGACCACCAGCAGCAGGAAGCTATTACTCCTCAAAGGCAGAAGGGACAAGGGAGGACTTGGGTTCATGGACAGGCTCCCCCGGTCTCTTCTTCCTCCTTCCCTCAGCTGTCCTGCCTGTGCCTCCCCTTGTCTGATGGGCCAGCGCCCAGCCAGCAAGGGCTGGTGATGAAGTCCTCAGGGGCTGGCATCTCAGAGCACAGAGCAGGTGGAGCCAGCTGCAGAACGTCAGGGAGGAGGTGGGTGGAGAGAAAAGGAGAGTTCACCACACGTGGGAGTCTATTTAGGGACTACTTTCTTATACCTGCTCCTTTTTGGAGTAAAAGTAATCTTGGCTGGCCACATTCCCCGACCCTGGTTATGCACCCTGACTTTATTCTGGAGAACTAACCCTCCCCCTCCCATGATAGCCATAGGATCCAATTCAGGCCAACCAGACACTGGCGCAGAACGTTTGTTTCAACTGTTGGGAAAGATAATCTGTCATTTTTCTGGTGGATCCAAGGCTAGAACTTTGGCAGCCAATGGAGCATGTGGTGGGGCCCTCACCAGGGAAGAGCCTGTGCTGAGTCAGTGCAGGGGACGGCAGAAAGAAACCCAGGTCCTGATACTGTTGCCGAGCCCCTGGGTCCAGCTGTACCTGGAAGGAATACCCTCACTTCTCAATCACGTGAGCCAATGCATTCCCTTTTTACTGGGACCAGTTTTCTGTTTCCGGCAACTGGAAGAATCCTGGCCAAAAGAGAAAGTCCAAATTTGTCTCTGGAGCCCAGGTCTGCCTACTCTACAGCTGTGTGGACCTCAGTGAGGCACATCTAATCAGCAAAGCATGCGGGCAGTGATGGTTCTCCTGTGTGCACGAATATGCTCACGTGTGCACGCAGCCGCAGTCAAGCAATGATAGGTATTGCTACCATGTACATTTCTCAGACAGAAAATAATCTTTCTTTTCTGAATATCTGTGTGACATGGACCTCATGTGTCACAAAGACAGCAACTTCCTAGGTAATTGCATAGGTAGGGTGAGATAACCATAGCAACCCGGCAGGTTCTGAGATACAGTGTCATGCAGATCACTGTGGCTCAGGGACACTGATGTGAATTTGGTACCTGCCTAGGTCTGTGTTGTTTTGTGGCGACTTTTCCTTTGCTTGAACGGAGGGCTTCTTACCCCGTAACACCTCCCATCAGTCAGTGACTTCCCAAATTTTGAATTGTATGGGCCAGTAAAATGTCCAAAACAGAGAACTGGTACAAAGTTGTCAACTTATTTTGCTAGGTGAGAATATTTAACAAAAGAGATAGAACAAACAACTACCATCTACTGTTACGCTCATTTCATGAAAGAAAGGCCACTTTCACGTGTCTGAGAGTAGAGAATAAAAGAGAAGCCCTTGAACAGAGCACATTTATCTTTAAGAAAAATGCACAACTTCAGGGACACTATGTCTGGTTGGACACTGTGTGCACAGCTGGGACACCTGGACAAGGGGCACACAGGGCCTGAATCCAGTCCTCTCTCTGCTTGCCAAGTTGTGTCCCCTGCATGGGCTGTGTCCTCTTGGATGAAGAGGGGTTTTCTTCTCTACACAAAGGGGCTTCCTGCTTGCCAAATCGTGTGTGACAAGGCTGTGTCTGCCCAGAAAGGGTAACTTTCTCTAATCTGTGCAAAACACTTTTGGAGCTGGCAGCGGCCCTGCACAACACTGTTCTACTTTAAAACATTTCACTGGAGCTGTGATTCAACCAGTGCCTGGCACTTAGTAGGTGCTCAGTGAGTATGTGTTCAGTGAATGTTGAGTGGCTGGCTGGCGGGAACTCCAGCAAGGGCCATTCCTGGTCTACATGGTGCCATTAGGGGGCCACGGTGGTAATTTGCGGCACAGCTATGGGAATCATGTTTCATGGGACTTTCTCATCTCATCAGTGTTCAAATGGAAGGAAGTGGAGAGCAAGATTTTCCATTCTTTCAGAGGATCATAAGGAAGTTTAAGTGCCTGCTGTGTGCCAAGTCAGACACTAAACACTTAGTACTATTATCTTATCGAACAGCTGAAGCAGCTGAGCCTTTGAAGGCTTAAATAACCTGCTCCAAGTCACCCAGTGGCAAAGTGAGGTTTTGACTGCAAAGTGGAAAATATGGCTGGGATTTGTGTAGAGAGTGACCCCATGGTCTTGCACTCAAGAAGTGCCTCTGCGGGTGTCTGCCCTGCATCCCTAGGATGTTGCCCAGTCATGGTGTTTGTTGTGATCAGCAGTTCCCTGCCTTGCTTTTCAGCACGTTAGGCAGGAGAATCAGTTTACCATCAGGATGTCACTAAAGGTCACTGACATCAAGCCAGAATTAAGTGCAACTACTAGGTAATAAACAGGGCAAAAATCTACCTCTTTACCTGTTAAAAAGTGTGCATTTAATACAAACAAGCAAAAAACTCAGAAGCCTGGAAGAAAAGAGTAATACAATAATTATAATAAACTGTGTGTTTGCTTTCCATTATCTCCTCACTGATTGCAGCTGAGGAATATTCTCCCTTAGTGTCTGTGATTCGTTTTCCAGAACTCAGGGTCTCAGCTCATCCCACAGCATATGGCCTGCACAGAAACAGTTTCCTGAGTTGTCGGCCTGATCGAACATTCACGCTACAAAGGCTGATGATTCTCGGTCACTCCCTGACTCACTGCAATGGAGCCAACCTCACCAACCACACTGCAGAGCCTACGTATACTTCTAGTCATTTCAGAAACTATTTGTCAATAGGTTGCTCTGTGCCTATAAGGCATCGTTCCCATCCTCCGAGGTAGCTTGTAGAACAGAAGTCAGATGACAATGTGAATTCCAAGTGTGAGCACGGGGATGTGGAGAGGGTATGGCTACAGATTGGCTGCAGAGGTGTGAATGAGCCTCAGGTGGGACCTGAGCTTGACATTTGAGGGACAGCTGGGATTTGAATAAGCAAAGAGAAAAGGAAAGCGCATGCCGTGAGAGGGGACCAGGATCAGCAAAGATACTGCTGATGAGAAATTCACCTTGAACCAACAGCTACTGAGCCTGGGCACAGGACATTCTCTTTGTTCATCCACTTAATTGGTGTTTCCCACAGGAAACCCAAGGTGAGGAGTGAATCACAGAAAACCTTTCTCAGACTGATCTCAACATAAAGACTTGCTGTTTGGAGCACAGACATGAGGGTGCAGGCTCATGTAGCCAGGCATCAGCAGTGGAGCGGGATCTGGGTGTGTTGGAGGAGGAGGATGAAGAAGTCTAGAATAGTGGGAAAGTAGATGATGAAGGTGTAGACCTTACTGAAGAAGAAAGGGGTCAAGAGTGAAATGGAAAACTTAAAGACAATGACAATGATTAAGTGGAATAACCTGTTTTGCAAAAGTCTTATTGTGACTTGACTGCTTCTGCCTGGCCATTCTCTGCCTTCTCACCTGGGTGGGAGTTTAGGTTTAGCCCCATGGCCCCTTCCCTTCGGGGTCTGCCTGTCTGCAGAGAGCATGTGCTTGGCTCTGCCCTTGGCTGCCGGGTAAACATGGGAGTAAGGACTCTGCCCCTGTGCCAGGATGGAGCCTGTGGCTCTTCCAGTGACGCCTGTTCTAGGGGAACACATCTGCTTAGCTCTGGGGGCCTGTGGTAGGAGAGCTCACACACGGCCGATGACATGTGAGCAGAATCCATGTGGTCACTTCTGGGTGGAAGCTCAGAGAGTCAGGGTGGGCCTTACTATGTTTTCCTCTCTGCCCTGACAATTGACAGTGTTCCAGATGGAGTCTGCTCCAACTGCTGTGTCTCCGAGTTAAGGTGACACGGAGCCGATCCTCAGCTGGCCACAGTGGATATATAACATGAACGAGAAATAAACCTTTTTTGTTATCAGTCACTGAGTTTCCTGGCGTAAGCCACCTCTCCTGCCTAACACAAGGTCTGCGGTTGCTGCACGTGTAAGCCACTTTCTCCAACAGCCTGACAATTACATCTCCATCTGCCCTTCTCTTTTTCTCTAGAACTCTGTTGGGACAGAGGCTGTTATTATTTGGACTCCCTCATGTCCCAGTAAGGGCCCAGTCTGCAGAACTCCAGGTAAAAATTGATCTTGCATCTCAGTCTACAAAAGGAAAGTTGGAAGCATCAATAGAAAATGTATTGGTGAGTTCTGACGCTGTGAAGTGAGTGGAAGATTATTTAGATAAATGAATTAATCTGATTGAAATGGTTCCCAGAAGTAAATGTCAATGAACCAGACATAGTCATTTCTTGCTCATGAAGTAGTGTTAGTACGCATGTGATTTGAAGTTTATGTTAAAACACAAGCGCGGCATTACCTCTTGGGCTGCGGATGGTGCGGGCAGGGCATGGGGCCCCCATGAATGGAAACTGCTTGTGTCAAATACGGTTAGCACAAGCAGGATGATGGGCCGGACTCGAGGTTTCTAGAATTTACTTTTGAATCATAAACAATAAGGCAAGCCCAGAAACATATCTTTTGTGTAGAAATTAACATTGAGCTGTCTGTAAACATTTGCTAAGCAAAATCCAAGTGGCCTCTGTGTGCTGGAGGCTTTGCTTCAGTGCTTCCAAGGAACAAGTGTCGCCTTCAGAGCGAACAATGGGCCTCTTAAAATATGTGTGTGGGATCTTAGGAGATAGTTAGCCATTTATATCCACATTTCCAAAAATGGGTTGCTGTTAAAATGTGTGCTCCAGAAAGGCATTAGAAAAAAATTATCAGGGAAATACTGAGTTCAAGGTTTATTTATTTATTTTTTTACTATAGAAACTTCTCAGAGGCTTTAACACATTAATGTTCATTGTGCTTCTCCAGAAGGGGCGGTAGTATGCAGCAACTTCCTGAACTTTTTTGACCATAAATGACGGTAGATAGATAGATGGATTAGTGGACAGAGATGGATGGATGGAAGGATAGAGGGGTGGAAGGATGAAGGGATGAGTATGGGCATAGATAAATAGAAATATTTAGCATTTCATTAGACTATTTGTAAATGATAAAATATATTAAATGAACCTATAAGTGTACCTTTAACTGGATAGATAGATAGACCTCCATTGATGTGAGCTCTTACGTTGAAAATTAAATCAGCTGATAAATTTGGATGCTTTGGGGGACAGAAAAGACACTTTCATATAGAAGGGAGTTGAACAATAAGGTTGTCTATTATCTCATATGAGAAGTTTGGAGGCATGGTGATTTCAGGTTTGGCTAACTCAGCAGTTATACAATATTATCATGAATCTGGGCGTTTTCTTTCTTTCTGCTCTGCTATCCTCAGCACGGAGGTGGTCTCTGCCTCCTAATTGCAAGATGTTGCTGCAGTTTCCAATTCCCATACCAGGCAGACACAATCCTCCACAAAGTTAGAGGGAGGCATTTCTTCCTCTGTGTGGCTTTTTTTTTTAGGAAAGAAATTCTTTCCCAGTAGCCACCAGCAAATTCTCCTTGGATCCACATGGCAAGGTTTGGGTTGCATACCTGTGCCCCGAATGTAATGAAAGCTGGGAAGGGGAGTGTTTGACATTTTAGGTCTCTATAGTGGGAAGTGAGTCCTACCAGCAAGGGAAGCGGGGTGTCTCAGGAGGGTTGGTAGACAGGCAGCCAGCAGTGTCTAACATATAATTGTGTGATCTTTGTGAAACAGAACCAATAGGATATATATCTGTCTGTATCCACCTATGTATCTGTGTATCTATCTATCATCTATCTATCTACCTACCTATGTATCTATTATAAAGAATTGACTTACAAGTTATGGAGGCTGAGAAGTCCCAAGATCTGCAATGAGCAAGCTGGAGACCCAGGAAGGCCAGTGGTCTAGTTTCAGTCTGAGTCCAAAGGCTGAAGAAGACCAATGTTCTAGCTTAAAGACAGAGAAAGCAAATCCTTTCTCCCTCCCCCTTTTTATTCTATTTAGGCCCTCAGTGGATAGGATGAGGCCCACCTGCACTGGGGAAGGCAATCTCCCTTACTTTTTCTACTGATTCAAATGTTAATCTCATCCACAAACACCCTCACAGAAACACCTAGAATAATGTTTAACCAAATATCTGGGCACCCAGTAGCCCAGTCACATTGACACATAAAACTATAAAACTAACCAGCACACTTAGGCAAGTTACCTCTTCAAGCCTTAGTCACTTTATTTGTAAAATGAGATATCAAATTGGGTTGTTGTGAGAATTAAATAAAATAACACATTTAAAGTACATAGCACAGCACCTAGCACACAATTCACTCTCAATACAGATTTTTTAAAGCACAGAATTGAACTCATCATAATAATAATCACCCAAACTTCACTGACTCTCTCTCTGTTATGCTGCCTTAAGGAGCGCAGACTGTACTGATCCCGAGATGGTGCCTTTGAAGATTCCAGAGCTGGGTTCCAAGTGAAAGTTGGGAGAAAAGCCCCCCAAGTTGCACAGAATCCTCCATGAAAACCACTCCTTCAACTTCTTCTGCAGTCCTTCTCACCAGAGCTCTTTCATTCATTCAACAAGTATTTATTGAGCATCTGCCAAATTTATCGAGCATCTTCCAGCACTGTGCTACAGTGGCTCACAGGTGGCTGGCAGTTGAGCTGAACCAAAGGTATAATTGGCAGTGGAAAGTTGGAGACCTGGGGGCAGGTTCTGCATCTTCCCCAGACCCAGGGTACGAAGAGGTCACAGTGCTTTTGCTCTCCTAAAGACTTGGCGGCTAAAGGGGTGAGGGTGGGGAGAGGTATAAGGGTTTTGCAAGTGTGACCTTTGAGAGCAAGAACTAGTGCTTCTCGGTGTACCTGATCTTTACATCCGGTTTTCTGTGACTGGCCTCTGGCCAGTGTGCCATTTTGGAACAGAGGTGGAAAAAGACAAATAGAATTTCTCTCTCTTCTTCTTCTTCTTTTTTTTTTTTTTGGTCCTCTTTTGAAGCTTTTTATCCATGCCTGGGACTGAAAACACCAGAGAATAGGGAGCTGAATTTTCTTCTTCCTTCTGCCCCAGCGAGAGTGTGTATTTTGAAGGCAAAACAAGGCTCCAAGGTTGGTCAGCATTGCCAGTGGTGTCACCACTTAAGTGAGTTGGTTCCTAAAGTCAATGAGCATAGTAAAGATTGCCTAACATTAGAATAACCCTCGAGAATTCAAACTCTCATAGATATGGTTTTGTGGATCAGAAGCTATAGTACGTCTAACAGAGCAGTTTTTCTCTCAATATGGGAACCGATCACTATTTCTGTGTTTGAGCACCAGATGAGGTATTTGGCTTGTGTTTAAGGATCATGATGAATGCAAAATAGTTTTAAGTTGTTTGTTTTATGTTAGTTAAGTGTGAATAGTTTGCATATATATAAATAAGGATATGAATGTTGGGAGATCCCTGTAGGGGCCATTGCTTGTACACGGTATGCTAGCCATTTCTATGTAACCGAACACTGAAAAATTAATTTAAAACCATTTTTATATTTTTTCCTCAATTTTTTATTTTTGAAAATTTCAAACCTAGAGAAGAGTTAAAAGAATAGTATAATGAGTAATGAATACCTATATGTCATTCACCCACTTTCATCAATTGTTAACATTTTACCACATTAGTATTCCCTATTTCTCTCTTTCTAACACACACACACACACACACACACACACACACACACATACACGATGTGCACTAGTCATAATGAGGTTTCGCAAATTGAGTGCACCCTTGTAATCAGCACTCAGATCAAGAAACAGAGCGTCATCAGCACCTGGAATTCCTTCTTGGATGCCCTTTCTGACATTACTCTCCAGGGGTATCCATTATCCTGACTCCTAAGACCTAAATTGGTCTTGTCTGCTTTTTAAATTTATGTAAATAGAATCATATTTTATATACTCTTTTTAGAGTCTGACTTCTTTTGTTCAACATTATGTTTGTGAGTTTCATCCAAGGTTTTCCGCTTAGCTCTGTTTGTGTGGTTGTTGCTGTTCAAAGCACTGAACTTTTTGAAGCCTCCAGGCAAGTCATCTCATAGACTGCTCTGTGATCTGGATCTGTCCGATCATTTCCTCTTGATTAGTCTCAGCTTAAACATTTTGGCAAGAGTACAACGCATGTGAAGTTGCATCCTTCCCACTGCATCCCACGAGGGGCACATAGTCTCACTTTGTCCCATTATTGGGGGGTGCTAAGCTTGATCACAGATGTCACCATTGTAATGATACCTTCCGTTTTGTAATTAGTCAATACTCTTTGGGAGGATTCTTTGAGATCATGTAAATATCCTTTTAGCTGATGGACTTTTGACAAAATGGTTTTAGCATTAATTGATGATCCTTGCTTGAGTCAATTATTTTGTTGAAGTTGAAATTCTTAAGAAATTTTCTTGTAAAACTAACACACTCTTAAGTATTCCTGTTTCCTAACCCCCAGCCTCTGCAAAGACAGAAGATGAACATACAGGCTGTTCTCACTTTTTCTACTGAGTTGTGCTCCCTGCCTTACCTGTTTCATTTTGTACCCTGGGAAGCTGACCTTGAACCCTGAACCAAATGCACTCCCTTGAACTCAGCTTGCTGGTTGGGTCCCACTCTTGGGAGCATGTTACAGTCAAGACTTCCAAGGGCAGGAGGAGAGAGGGCACTTCAGCCCTTTCAGCCCTAGGAACGGTAATAGCCTCCTACTTTTCCGGTGTCTGGGTGCCTTGATATTTCTTGTTTGTTCACTTAACCCTGTCTATACCTCCATAAATAGTCCTTTTATTTTTTAACAAAATCTTTTTTTTAACACATCTGAAAAATTCTGCTTCCTGTTGGGACCCCGACTGATTCAGTGAATTTCACTCCAAATCTCTAGTTCTGATCTGCATTGGGGGGTGGTCATTGCGCTTGTGTCAGTCAGCATCACTGATGAGGTTGTCCAAGGGAGTGTGAGGCCCCCCAGGGCTGGTGACAGTAGGCACCATGACCACCCTGGGCCTGGAGGGGCAGTGACAGGGGCAATTATTCAGCCTGGAGACAGAGAGGGAAGCGTGGCTTTTTAAAGGAGCCATAACCTTTGGGTGAGGGATGCAGCAAGCTCATGGCAGCCCTAGAGTGAGGGAACCAGAAGAATAAACACTCAGGCCACTGTCCTCTCTCCCTCCTGTCTCCCACTCCCCTCGTTGCCCCCACTGCCCAGACATGACGGATCCACCCAGTTCTTCCTTCTTGGAGCAGAGCAGGGGATCTGAAGACGCTAGCACAGGGGCTTTCCTTAGTTCCTGACCCAAAATGCGCTGTCACAACCCAACACATCAAATCCCAAATGGACTACAAGATCGAAAAGTCGTAGCTTGGTGTTTAGAAACCATCTTTGAGAGGTACTAAGTATTATGGTCAAGAATGAGGTTTTTCAATGCCAACTGCATCCTTGGACAAGTCACTTGACCCACCTCAACCTCGTCTGTAATGGGGATACTAACAGTACCCGCATCATGGTTGTGATCGAGGATTAACTGAGCTAACACCTATAAAGTGCTTAGCACCGTGCTGGATATGTTTCATCGAGGTTGGCTTTAACTAGTATCATTATCATCTTTGCACTTTGCCCTGGAGGACCTCAAGATGGGGTAAATTTGCCCAGGAAAATACCTTGATGTAGAAGGAATACTGACTTTGAAGCTGGAACACTTGGGCTCAAATCCTGCCAGAATATGTTCTTCCTCAGTATGACCTTAAGTTCTCTGAGCCTCAGTTTCCCTGCTGGAAAATGGAGCACAAACACCCACTTCACAGACTTAGATGAAGACCAAAGCAAATGAGATAAATGTACAGGAAAAGGTTTTCTAAAGTGAAAGAGCACTGCTAATGTATGGAATCATAATTATTAACCCAGCAAAGAGTGTTCTGTGGCAAGCATTTTTCTGACGATCTTCATTGCTGTTCTCTTGTTGACTCAGTACCTGTCAACAGACGACTTCAGTACAACCTAAATGTCCTTTGCCCAAGCTAATTGCTCATTTAGACTTAAACTGCTCCCAACTCACGATTAGAATTCAAACCTTGGAACTCCATTAGGGATGCATAATGCTACATTTTCCTTCACTGAAATTAATCAGCTGCAAATGATTAAATTACTATATATAGTGTGAAACACAACAAAGCTGTAATTTTTATATAAATTCCAGAATGTTACATTATTTCCCTTCTGCACTGACATTGAAATAATTCCTCCACAATCACTTGCTTTGTCTTCTGTAAAATAAAATTTAAAAAACTCATTGCTCTTCAAGTGTACCAAAGTCTGCGTTCAATATTTAATATGATTAATGTTTACTGTATTTGTTGTGGGGTTGTCTGCTAATTGTGGCGTTAAACCGCTCCCCCGTCATCATCTTCGGGGGCTGAGTGATGTTGGTTCAGAACCACTGTTTGAGAAAGTATCAATTAAAATTCAGCTCCATTGAGCACATGAATCTTTTTTGTTGTTTGTTTGTGGTGCCCGGCCTATCTGGTGGCAACATTCTCCTTCGCACCCTTTCTGCTAACTGCAAGAACAGATGGAGATTCCAGGCAGTTTCTCAGGAAGGATGTAGCCTGTGGTGAAGCCATGGGCTTGCTCAACAGGCCAGTGGGGGCCAGAGATATCCAGTGTGCAATGCCAGCAATATGCTTCTCTGGTGAAGCCCTTGACCACCAGAGTGGAAAGGGACTGGTAGCTGAAGCAAGGCCTGGGTGTGGGTGAGATACATCATGACCCCAGGATTGAGTGCATCTCTCAATTTTGTGTCTCTGCCACTGCACTCTTAAGGACCTTGCCTCCTTACAGTTTCCCAGTCACCTCCCCTGCCTCCTCTGTGTCCCACTGTGATTAAGAGTACTGAACGGAGAGACAGACGACCTGGAATGATGACCCAGTGTGTGCAGGCGCCCCCATGGCTGACCTGGGATAGACCTTAACCTCTCTGGGTCTTCGTTCTCTTATCTGCAAAGCAGGTATAATCATCTCTGCTGGGAAGTTTTAGGAATGAGGCAGTGCGTTGTGAATGGCAGTATGCTCTCCAGATGTGTCATTGTCATTGAGTGGCATTTGCTCCTCTGGTTTCCCTCTCCATGGTGGCAGGTCCTCTGGTTTCCTCCCAAAGTCCCTGTAACCTTTTTGGGGAAACCCTGGGGAAAGTCTTGGAAAGGCTGCTGAACCAAAGACTCTCAGCCTCCATGCAGGCTCCAAAGCCCAGTGAATGTGTCCCCCCACTTCTGTTGCTTCTTCCAGCTGTTGGTACTTCATTTTGCTGCCGGCTTTGAGGTCACACTGTGCCAACTATACCTGGGTCACGTGGCAGTGGTGGAGTGATTTCTTCTAGCACTCTCTCCCATTCTCGTCAGTTCCGAAAGACAACTGCCTTCCTCTCCCAGGGTCTCCTGAAGAATGTGTGGGCAAACCATTCTTCCTGCTTCTCTTGGTAGCCCCTCTCTGTGTAGAGCCCACAAAGAAGATCATGGAGACTGGTCTCAAAGTCTCCTCTCTCCATGCCCTTGTTCCTTCCTCTCATCGTCCTCACCTCTGTGAACCTTGCACACAGATACATGATCACACCTTTCCATCCCAAGTCTGGGTTCCATGCTAACACTTGGCCACACTGAGTATGGACTGGGCACCCTCTGTTCTGGGGTGTACACAACAGCTTGGCATGCTCCTCACCCCAAGAGGTCATGATCCATGGGATATCTGCTCATGCCACCTCTGCCTCACCAAGCCCACCCCAGAAGACCCCTGTGTGTTAGTGGGCTCTCTTTTCATTCTCACTGGGAATAAGCTCTCTCTTGGACTCTCGGGAGCTAGTAAGTGGGTCTCTTGGATGTTTTAGCTTCTATCAGCCATGCAAGAATAGGAACCAACCATGTACCATTTTGACATTGAGTTGTCCTTCCAGAATTGGGGAGGGGTGTCTGCTGGATCAAACACTTTCCACTGATCTCTTCTTTTGCCAAAGAAGACATATTTATAAATGGGCTGTCCAGTCTGGCCAATGGACAAAGGGATGCTCAGGTAGGGAGTGAAACTCAGACCCTGACCTGGAGCTGATATTTAGCCAGGATGCACCAGCATGTCCCCACACGTTATTAAAATACTGAAATACGTCTTAGCAGTTGGCCAGTAGCCACTGCCAAATGCCTCTCTGTGTCACTGCTGCCCAGTCCCCCCCGGGAGATGGGAGAGAGAAAAGAGAGCAAGCAAGTGAGAGCTGAAATTGCCTTTTATGACAAACCCACTCTCTTGGTAGCAAACTCACTCCCATGATAGTGACAATAATCCATTCATGAGGGCAGAGACCTCAGGACCTAATCACTTCTTAAAGGTCCTACCTCTCAACACTGCTGCATTAGGGATTAAATTTCCAACACATGAACTTTGGGGATCACATTCAAACCATGGCACGTGATCCCCACTGTCGTAGCACCCCAGGGAATGTGTGTGTGTGTGTCTGAAAGAGACAGAGAGACAGAGAGAAATAGGATGGACATCTGTAGGGTGAAGGGAGAGTTACTGCCAAGTCCCTGTTCCCGGTCATTTGATGTGGCTCCTTCTGGTCACCTAGATTGTCCAAGATTGAATGTATGTCAAGGGGTTTGATTGACTTTCTCAGAACCCAGAGGAGTGCCACGTGTAAGCCAGTGCTCTGACAACGCATCTGGATCACGATGGGGTGAGTCAGTAAGTGGGAACTTCTGGGGCCAGGCAGGAGGAGCCTGCTCGCTGCTCTCTGCCAAGATGAGCTGGGCTGGCGCTTTTCCTTCCTTCCTCCCTCGCTCCCTCCTTCCCCATATTCCTTCTTTCATTCCCCCCAACTCCTGCCTTTGTGTCAATACAGAGAAAGGCACTAGAGGCTTATTGAAGAGCTACGAGAACTGGCAGCGAGGGCCCAGAACATTCCCTGTTTCTAGATGGCATGCATGTTTGTGGGGCTGGGTAGAAGGTGGACCATTCTGGGGGACTCTGATGGCTTTTTCCCCCCTGAATTCCCTTCAGAGTGGTTTTCTTGTGGATGGACAAATTTAAGATGTAAAACCAAAGTGGAAATGATGTAGTGGGGGGCTGATTCCTTCAAGGGTTCCTCTGCCTCCAGACCAGGCAAAAGCTGTGCCCCAGCTATGACCAGTTATTCCCCTGGGGGTGTCCAGACCAGGGGGGACGCTGTCTTATTCATTCCCTGATAGACCAGTTAGCCCAGTTGATAGGCTCCCTGACTTCCCCACATCCACAGCAGAGGGTTAGCCAAAATGTCCATTGTCTTTATGTCCAAGGTTTGCTCTACATTAACAAGCCCCTGACCGGACAGTACTGTGGATGAGACAATTACCTGCTTTGTCTTCACCTTTGAGCTCAAAATCTCACTTACTGTTAGGGCTCGGATGAGCTGGCAAATCCAATCCAATCTAGAAATACCCATTGAGAAGGCTAATCTGAACTTTGCCTCAGGCCAAATTATGGGAAACCGGGAGGATACGGGAGGGGAGAGAAGGGAAGGGGAGAAAAGGCATTTCTTTTGCCTGCAACATTGCGTTTTCTCTCCTATTGTGGGAAGGGCCGAACCATGAGGCCAGCAATCTGAGCGTGGGCAGCTTCTGGGTCCGGGTGGTTCCTTGCCAGCTTCCCCTCCCCACCAGGGAGCATGTCCTCTACCCCACAGACAGCCTTGCCCAGAACCTAGCCCCACCTTCCGACCGCAAAGCTCTGAGATTCTGTGAATTGCGGAATGAGACTCCGCCAAAGAGGCTGACATTGCCACTGCGCCACCTGCTGGAAGATTGGAAAAAAGAATCTGAGATTTTTGGTTCGGCTGTAACCGATAGCTTCACAATCATAATGATTACTGCTAATAATTCCCATTTTGCCTTATCACACAAGTTACACAGGTTTAAGGAAGACAATTTAGGAAGTTCGTATAAGTAAAACAAATCATAAAAATCGCCCATAATCCTGTCGCCCAGAGATAATCATTGTTTGTGTTTTGTTGGCTTTCCCTTCAGTCTTTTTTCTAGTAAAATACATAAATTCATATACACTATTAGTCTCATTCAATACTCATTATTTTATAGCTTGTTTTTTAAGCTTAATAATATAGCTCAAATATCTTTACCTATCATTAAATATAATCTGCAACATGACTCTTGCTTAGCGGTGTTTTTATAGCCCTAGCCATAAATATAGTGTCTTTGCCTATATATGAATTACGGTATTTTTAAGCTTGAGTTTTCTCTGAGTCTCATTTCTCCTTTCCTTTTCCTCCTCTTCTTTCTTTTCTTCTCCTTCCTTCCTGCTTTATGTTTTTCTCTTTATTCGTTTCTGTGTTTCTCTCCCTTAGCAAAGCTCTGCAGCATGTTGTTCGGGACAATTTCTTGCGTCTGTCTTGTTGTCTCACCCCTTCACGGAGGGAGCTCCAGGGACTTTCCATTGGGCCCTGGAGCTCTCTTCCAGGTGGGCTCTGCTCTCCTTGCCTTGAAAGACAGGACACTCTGCACTCGGAATACAGACAGGCAGGACAGATGGGATCCCAATCTAGTGCCTCCTCCAATGTCTGGTAAACAAGAAGAGGCTAACAATCACTGATCACTTACTCTGTGCAAACCTGGCTCCATTCTAAGAACTTTCCAGGAATGATCATATGTAGGCATCACAAAACCCCTACAAGGTACAGTCTGTCTGTCCTTCCTTCCTTCCACTGGATAGCCAAGGACACCAAACTTTAATAAAGCAAATGAACTTGCCCAAGGTTACCAGCTAATAGAGTCTCAAACCTCACTATGCAGAGATTGTCTGGAAACAAAACAAAACAAAACAATATTTCCAGCCTCTCTTCACCAATCAGGAGATTTGGCAACACAGGTTTGCATCCACCCACGGCAACCATTAGCTGGAGCTGAGAAGTTGAGTCCACATTACACCAGCACTGGCTGTCCAGTTCACCACGTCCACCTTTCATATGTTCTCCCCATGATAGAGGAGGGCTGTGTGCTGCCAGCCACGCTGTGGGATGGGCTGGCTTCGTGTCACAGAACAAGTGAGCTTAAGGAAAGAAAATGACAAGCTCAGGATGGTACATTCCCGGCTCTCTGTCTGAGAATCAGGATGTGTCCATGGCTGCCCTAACAGAATCACTTATCTCTCCTATCCGTGGGTGTGGGAATGGATTCAGAGGGTGCTAGACCACAGAGGGAGGAATATCGTTATAGTTCAGACTGAAATAGTTGCTGTGGGAGCCACTTCCAGGGCTACGGAGTAAACACATGCACGGGCGCACGGGAGGTTGTGTTAGCGTGGTTGGTTGATGGTGGCCTGCACTAAATGAAGGTGATAGAATATACAATGCAAGAGGGATTGGCAAGGTTTTTCTGTAGAGGGGCAGGCAGTGAAAGTTTTAGGCTCTGTGGGCCATGTGGTCCCTGTTGTAACTGCTTGGCTGTACGGTTGTGGCGCTAGAGCAGCCATAGATCATATGTACATGAACGGGTGAATGGGCGTGGCTGTGTTCCAATAAAACTTTGTTTATAAAAAATGTGGCAGCATTATTTACAAAAGCAAGCTATAGTTTGCCAGCTCCAATGAAGAAGAAGGAATATACAGATTTAGGAATGGGAGTGTTGGAGTGGGATTAATCTCTGTGAACCAAGCTCTGTTTACACTAGGTGGATTTTATTTTTTTCAGTAAATTCTATCTTCTTCAACTGAGCCCTCACCCATACATCGTTTCTCCACTTCCTGCGACTTTTGAAAATGGTCAAAATAAGCCTTTCCCTGGAAACGATCTGGGATTGGAGATGGGAATGCAAACTTGGATTCTCAGACCTGGGTTGTTTTCTAAACTGTTAGTGACTGGATTCACAGAAGATCAGAATCCCCATGGAAGTTCCTCTTTGGACACAGAACTTCTCAGGCAGAGGCAGAATCAACCCCAAAGTGGATTGGACCTGTGAGGAGGCCATGGTCCTCAAAACGCTTCCTTCAAAGACCTGGGTGGACAATATCATTTCACACAATTTCCAGTCCCTGAGAAGAGACCTGAGTCAGAATAAGAAGAGAGTAAAAACTAATTTAAAAAGAGAATCTCGAGAAGTCTAGGCATCTCTCGTAGGTCTGGAGTCTTCAGATCCAGGGATTGGGCTCATAAAATGAGACAGAGGGTAAAAAGAAGGCCTGCCAGAGAGTGACAGGCCACGGGGGGCTCCTGTGTTTGCGTTGTGCTTGAAGCATCTGGTGGTGTGGGTGGTGCAGGGAAGAGGGACAAAGAGGGCACTGCTATGCTGGCTTGGCCTAGATAGCATTCTCTAAAGTGGGAAGGGAAGGCGCCTTAAGAATGCAGGGGGTCTCCTCTGTTGCAAGGAATTCGCCATCCCGTGTCCTTGGGGGACATTGACTGCTAGATGATAATCGTGCCCATTTCCACTGAGCCCTGATGTGGGTCTCACATGTTTGTCAACACAGCGCTCCATGCAGCCTCCTGCAACCGGTCAGGGTCAGACCTTAATACTAATAATGATAATTATAGCTAATACTTACAGGGCATCTATTGTGTCTCGGGCACTAGGCTAAGTGTGGTTTACACGTTACAGCCTCTAATTCTCATAACACTATGATGTACAGTCTTCCCTGGTATTTGTGGGGGGATTGTTTTCAGGACTCCTGTGGATACCAAAATCCATGGATGCTCAAGTTCCTTATATAAAATGGCATATTGTTTGCATGTAACCCACACACATCTTCCTGTATACTTTAAATTATCTCTAGATTACTTATAATACTTAATATGATATAAATGCTATGTAAATAGTTGTAATACTGTCATGTTTTTTTCTTTTTTACTTGTATTATTTTTTATTGTTGTATTGTTATTTTTTATCCTTTTTTCCCCAAAATATTTTTGATCCACGGTTGGCTGAATCTATGGAGTCAGAACCTGCAGAAAGGGAGGGCTAACTGTGGCTACTATTATTTTCCCCATTTTTCTCAAGATGAATTCCATTTTCCTACATCCCAGGTTCAATTCAAATAGCTTATTTTACATATGAGGAAACTGATCACGTTGTGGCAAGTTGTGGAACCAATAAGAACCCAGATCTCTAAATAGCCAGTCCACTGCCCCTTGCTGCTCCCTTGGTGGGTACATGGTATGTTAACCTACAGGCTAAGCTGCTATAACAAAGGAGCCCCAAAATGCACTGGCTTAAATAGAAGAGAAATTTTATTTATCGCTCATCAGACATTCCTAAGGTGAGCAGTTCAAGGCTGATGGGGTATCTCTGCTCCATCAGATAATTCAAGGATCCAGGATCTTTCCATCTTCTTGGTTTTCCTAGGGTATTGTCCTAGGTGGGATAAGTCTGATTCAATTCCACATTTGACATCCAGCATAGGAGAAGAAAAACAGTCCAGGACAAGTGGTTTTGTCTTTGTGAATATAACCCAGAAGTTGCACACAGCACTTCTCCTCACATCCCATTAGCCTGAAATGAATGCCTGACCCTCTGCCCTTAACCCTCTCATGCAGGTGCAAGGCAGACTGAGAAATAGGACTTTTCGTTAGGAGGCCACAGGCCCAGCTAAAACTTAGGAGTTCTATTAATTATGAAGAAGAGTAGAATAGGTAGTGAGTAGCCTAAAATTGTAGGCTGTCTGTTGAGCTTGGTAGAAGTCAGAAGGTTAGAGCTTCTGCTCTAGCTTTCTTTCCCACAGTCTGGAGATGCCCTACGCTATCCAATATAGTAGCTACTGTCCCGTTGCAGCTATTAAAATTAAAATTAATTAAAATTAAATAAAATTAAAAATTCAGTTCTTTAGTCTCACCAGCCACATTTCAAGTGCTCAAATGGCCATGTGTGGCTAGTGGCTACAAAATTAGACAGTGCAGATAAAGAATATTTTCATCTTCCTGGAAAATTCTATTGGATAACACTGGTCTGTGGACTGTGCATCTACACACAAAAGACCCTGACACTTCCAGGCCTCCCTTTATGAGACAACTGGAGTTTTACCTACCAGACAGTGTTGTAAGAGGACGTGGAGATTGTTGAGGGCTGAGGCTTAGAGATTCCACTCTGGATAAATTCCTGCGCCTAAAGAAGCTGAGAAGACCCCAAGAGGGATGAAAATAGCAGGGAAAATGAGAGCTACGAAGACTAGAGAAACAGATTCCAATGACAAGTTGTGAGCCCTGGAATCTAGCTTATGCCTGAAGCCAATCTACTGCTGGACTTTTTAATTTTGTAGGCCCATAAATTCGCATTTATGTTTGAAACTGTATGTCACAGGTTTCTCTTACTTGCAACAGAAACAGTCCCAATAAATATGAAGTCATTGCCTCAAGATACAAGTTTCCTGCTCTTCCTCCCATTGCAACAGCTGGGGGCACAGCCCCGGCTCCAGGGAAGAGAGAAATCGCGCTGAACTAAGAGAGGCCCACACATCCCTTCAGCATCTCACTCCTCCTCCCGAACCTCTCCTCAGCGTGGCCGAAACACCATCTATGAGCTGCTCTTACTTGGCCTCTTTTAATGTAATATTTACCCCAACTTGATTTCACTGGGATGTGGGTGTGTGTGCACGTGTGTGAGCATGTGTGACAGTGGTTCTCAAACTTAAGTGTGCATCAGGGTCACCTGGAGGGCTTGAGCAACACAGCTGGCCGGGTCCCAACCCCAGAGCTCAGCATTCATCAGGCCTGGGTGGGACCTAAGAATCCACATTTGTGACAAGTTCTCGGCGATGCTAATGCTGCTGTCCAGGGACTATGCTTTGTGAACTGGCATTTGGGGGAGAGGTAGAGAGTAACACCTGCCATTTCTAGAATGTTTTACAATTTGTAAAGACCTTTGCTGTTTATTTTAATTGAACCTCATGGTTCTCATGTAAGATAGGTAAGACAGCTATTAATGATATATCTATTACTCTGACAAGAAAACGGGGGCTCAGAGAGATCAAATGATTTACCAAGTACACACAGCTAGGACTTGCAGAAGCTGAAACCAAAACTCAGATCCCCTGACCGGAGTATTTTTTGCATGACAGTTTGCTATCTTGTATGAAAGTATAATCAATATTAAGGAAGGAAGGAAAGAGAGAGGCAAAGAAAAGAGGGGATTAAGGAAAGATGGGGTGGGAGAGGAGAGAAGGGAGAGGAAGGGATGGGGAGGTGAGAGAGAGAAAACCTAAAATTGAAACCCTGGGAAGACACGACACAGGAATCTATTATTACAGCCATGCAAACACATGTATAGAGGCCCATTTACTGTGAAGCCAATGGTAACCCTAACCACCTTAATCCTTACCCTAACCCTTCCAAGGCTCTGGGAGGGGCCCTAGTAATGTGCTCACATGGCATTGGATGCTGTGCTAAAGAGCTTGGACTTTATCACATGGGCAATAGGGAGCCATCTGAGGTTCTTGAGCAGGGATATTACATTGTGACTGCAATGTGGGACATGGATCGGATGAAGGGAGACACTGAGGCAAGGACACTGGTTAAGACACTGTCATCATGGTGCCTGGCCCAGAGAAGGTGCTCAGTGTTTGCTGAGTGAATGGCTCTGGTGAAAATGATAATGGCCTGAATCAGTAGAAGGGCAGGACGCATGGGGGCGAGAGGGCAGGTAATAAATTCATGCAACATCCCATGCTTGGGAATGATACATATTGTATTCAAGACGGCAGTTGCTTCTAGGGGCAGGGAACGGGCTGTGATTGGGGAAGGGGTCAAAAGGGTCTCACCTCCACTGGTCATATTTTATATATTAAGCTGGGTGACATGTACATAGGTACATGTAAAAAAAAACCTGTATTTTTTTATTTTTAACTTTTTATCATGGAAGTTCTTTATACCTTTTGTGCATCTGAAATATTTCATAACAAAATGTGTAAAAGACAGTTTAGAGACAGAATAGAAAGGAATAATCTGTGTGCACAACTTCTCCCAGAGATGTTTGCATTTTAGCAGAAGACAATTTATTATTACATGAGAAAGAATTCTGATGGAGGAAGAAGGTCGAATTCCAGGAACCTGTAGGTAGGAAAGCTATTTACAGGAGAAAAACGAGTCTCTGGGCCTGCCTGCAGCCACGTACGCACAGCTGGCCCTGACCGTCCTCCCCAGCAGCACACAGGGCAGGACTAGGGGCCCCTTAGGATGGCAGACTGTACCCACTCCCTGGCAGGGAACCTCCCCAGCAAACCAGCTGATGTTTGATCTGAGGCCCCCCAAAAAGCATGGCGCCAGCAGCCATTTTAGTAGTTATACCTCTCGCCCCAAAATGCCCCAGTTCCCTCTGCGAATTTTTCTTAATTTTTTTTTTAAGCCAAGTTGAACATGCTAATGTTTTTCCTCTCTCAGCTCCACATCAAACCCTGGTGCACAGGCTTGCATTATTCATGAAGGTTTACATTAATCAAATGCTTCAAAGTTTCATAAAGTTTCTATTTTGGAGCACACATTCTTTGTAGGGCAGGCACTTAGTGGACAATGGGATCGTATTTTGGAGCCTCTCCAGCATTCTTAATTCCCATCTGCTTTATTTGCTGCAGCTGTTTTACTTCTTCCCCAGAGACCACATCTCAGAATTCTGTAGCATGTAGAGTGTTTTCAAATAAATGTAAGCACCAGGAAATGTTTTGTGGGTTGAGTAGATGCAAAAAAAAAAAAAAAATGTTGAAATAGTTACACTAGGTTTGTCTTCTCTGCCTAATGTCTCCCTGGGATGCCCACAAGGCAGAGGCTGCAACTTGCCTTCCAGTGTCCGTTTTCCCTTTTTTCCTTAAAAATTAAATTCTCGACTTTTAGCTGAGCCATGTAGAATAAAGACTACGTTTCCCAGGTTTCCATGGCACTCCCTTGCAGTGGCCATGTGACCAAGTTCTGGACAGTGGGGTGTAGTGGAAGTGATGCCCGTGACCTTGGGGCATGCCTCCACTTCTCTCTGCCTCTGTCCATGCTGGTGGAGCCTGGACTATGAGGAGGAATCAGTGCGCTGAGTAAAGCAGCAAGATAGAAGTTGCCGAAATCCCTAACCCCTTGGCTTCCCTTACCAGCCTGGATCTCCTAAAAAGAAGAAAACCACCATCTCCTAGAAGATGCTGTTTTGTGGGAGAGGGTGGAGGTTGAGGGGATAGGGGAGGATTGTGACACACTAATTTACTCTTTAAAGACAATGTCTTCTGAGGGGTTTGTAAGAAATATTTTAATTTGCTGATTAGAGAGTATTTAACTGGTATGATATGGATGGTCTGAAGTGGGAAGGACGGACCCCAAGATACCAAACCCTGGAAGCACAGAGAACCTCCTGTATAGCATTCGACTAAGTCACTCCCCATCTCTTTTGCCAATACCCACAGTGTGAGCATGAACACACGGAATCACCCAGGAGCATCCTCTCTTGCACTAGAAGAAAAGAGGAGCTGATTCAACTAAGCAAGAATAACATGCCTCCAACACCAATGAGTTGCAAATGGTTTAATAATATTGGATTATTGGTATTTTTCTTTTTATGAAAGCACGAGAATAAAAATCATCAATAATACCACTACCAAGTGATTGTTTAGATCTATTTCTTCTTAGTCTGCTTCAATACAAATATAGATGTTCATCATTTCATAAACGATATCATAGTATATATATTCTTTTTTTTTTTTTTGAGACAGAGTCTCACTCTGTTGCCTGGGCTAGAGTACTATGGTGTCAGCCTAGCTCACAGCAACCTCATACTCCTGGGCTCAAGCAATCCTTCTGCCTCAGCCTCCCGAGTAGCTGGAACTACAGGCATGCGCCACCATGTCTGGCTGATATTTTCTCTATATATTTTTTTATTTGTCTAGCTAATTTCTTTGTATTTTCAGTAGAGACGGGATCTCGCTCTTGCTCAGGCTGGTCTCGAACTCAACAATCCACCCGCCTCGGCCTCCCAGAGTGCTAGGATTACAGGCGTGAGCCACCGCACCTGGCCAGTATATATATTCTATATAGTTTGCCTTTACCCCTTTTCATATAGTAAGCATTTTCACTTGTTATCACCAGTTCTTCTACAATGTGGTTTTTCAATCATCTTTACTCCAGACTGTCACATGGCTACACTCTAACTTATTGTCCAATCCCCTAGTCTCGGATACATATTTTTTTCATTTCCTTCCTTCTTTTTTTGTCACTATAAATAACACTGGGATGAACATCCTTGTAGATAAATATTTGCACACATCCTGATTTTTTTTATATTAAATTCCTAGAACTGGAATTCAGGGGGATTTAACCGCGGTTGCTGCTATTCCTTTTTTTTACACCCATTTTGATGTCATTGATATTTCACCGTCTTCTCTGGTTGGGCAACTCTCAATCAGGTTCTCAGAACAATAAGCCCATTGTCTGATTTATGTTAAACAATATGAGGACTTGAATATTTCCTGTCCTGAAATATTCATAGGTTTTTGTTTTCATCTTCTACCATTGCAAGCAGTTAAAAACACAGTCTGGAGAAATGGCATTTTTCTTTCAGAAAATGAGTTGGTAATTTATTCAAACGAGGATGGGTAGTTGTTTTAAATTATTACCTTATGCAAACCACTAATGAAATGAAGTCAGTTTACACCTTTAAATAACCTTTAATATTTGTACAAGTAAATATCTCCATTTGACGATAACGCAAATTGTCAGAAATTTTCATTTTCTCACAGTTTAGCTCACTCACAATGGCTGTCAGACAGCCAAATGATATGACTCAGAGCATTGCTAATAGTTTCAGCAGAAGACAGTATTTCAAAGGTAAGGGAAAGGAGGTGCAGACGCTAATGAAGTTTTATTACCAGAACATAGAATTAGGATTGTGACAAGAGACAATGGTGGCAATGACATGTGGTTAGAATGCTACAGCTTATGAAGTCTTTAGCTAAATCTCAGGGACAGAAATGTTGAGAAGGGTAGACTGATCAATACCCCTAAATGGAAACAGACACAGACAAGATCTCAGCTTATCTGGCTGGAAGGAAAGCAAAAAATCAAAGCAAAACAAACAAACAAAAAAATCCCAGAAAACAAAAAACAAATCCAAGACAATCTACAATCTGTAAAAGAAGCAAGGTGCAGGGCTGGATAGGTATCCTTGCCATAGCCACATGATGGGTATGTTTGCTCTCAAAAACAAGGTTATGAAAGCTGAATCCAATGGATCACAATTATACTAAAGATTTTGGGTTTGAAATAGTGTCTTATCAGTGATTTGTAATTATTTTTGTGGGAGAGAGGGAAGGGAGGGGAGGCGGAAAGGAAGGTGAGGAGAGGCCATCTTCCTCCAAAATGGAGTCCTCAAATGTCAATCTCATGAAATGGGCCCTTCAGAACAGTTCCTGTCATTTATCTTCCATTCATTCAATTGATAGGTGTTTAGCGTCTGCCAAGTACAAGGCACTGCTCTACTAAACGCAGAGGACACAGTGGTGAGTAAGACACATAAGGCTCCTGTTCTCAAAATTTGCATTCTTTGGGAGGATTAGAGAAATAAGAAAATATCATATAGCACTACATGCTATACAAAGAATTATAACGGAGTGAGGTGATACAGTGCTTGCAAAGCTATTTTATAAAGTGTACAGTGGGTGGTGTTTTTAAGGCAAATCCACAAATTCTTTGATACTCCTCCCATTAAGAGGTAGAGTCTATGTCCCTTCCAGTGGCCTTTGTGCCCACCTAGAAGATAGGAAGCAGAGGACATGGCGCTCAGAAAACGCCACATAGTTTCTGCTAATTCTTCTTGGGACACTCCTTCTGGGCATCTGCAGCTGAACATAAGAAATCCAGCTATTGTGACGCTGCCAGGAGGAGAAAGACGCCTGACCAGCCAGCTGTGCCGGCTCCCAGATGTTCGAGGATTTCCAGCCCAGGCACCAGACATACGATGGAGGAAATTTCAGATGCCCGTAGGATGGCAGCCACATGGAGCTCCGGAGTGAGAACTGCTTCGCTGAGCCCTCTCTCTTTCAGATCCCTGAGCCAGATAAATAATTCTTAATGTTTTAAACCACTGTCTGGAGGTAGTCTGTTATGCAGCAATAGAGACCTGGAATAGGGTGGCTCAGGAAAGTGTCTTCGAGGAGGTGACACTTATGCTGAAGACCTCAGTGTCACAAAGGAGCCAGAGGAGGAAGAAGAACATTCCAGGCAAAGGAAACAGTACAAACTCATGAGTCAGACGTGGGTTTAGCCAGTTCAAGGAAAGAAAGCAGACCGGTGAGGCTGAAGTGTACCACAGCACCCTAGCTCAGAGTCACAGTTGGTGCTAAACTTTCCCAAACTTCATCTCATATCGCTGAGGTCCAAGCAAAAAAGAAGGTGGGCATTCAGACACTGCAGTTCTCCTCAAATAGAAGAGGATTTAACACCTTCTTGTTGAAAAAAAAAAAACAAAACCAACTTCTTACATTGAAAAAGTGCTGTAGGAGAAAGAGAAAAACCCAACTCCTTAGACTAAAGAGTTGGGTACAAACATTAATACCATACGAATGTAAGTTTCAAGGGCTGCAAATATACATATGAATGCCTCTGAAGTATCAAATCACCTGCTCTTAAAAGTCATTTTGCAGTTTCTGCCTTCTTTAAACTGGTAGACTATCTTGTGGCTAATGCGAAATCTAAGAAATGCAAATATTTGATCATATTATCAGAAAGCGAAGGGAAACAGTCTGGACTTGCATTTTGTGGCAGCGACAAATGCCCTGTAACTTGCAGCTGAAAGTCTGTCTGACTGACAGGCATGACCATGAAGACACGCGGAAGAGCTGCTCCCAATACAAACAGGCACAGGTTGCTTTCAACAAACTGGACAGAGAAGAGATGGAAGATATGTTAAGATTATTCGATATTTTAAACCCCCAGAAAAAGCTGAGACACAGGAATGAAAAGCTACAGACATGTGCACTGTTCAAGCATATAGAGGAGGGTGTGGCACGTCCCTAGAATCCCCAAACCCTTTGCAAATGCAAACTCCGATTCCTCACGTCATCTCTGAATCTCAGGGCTCTGTGGATGTAAGTAGCCCAAACCCAAATGAAATTGGCTTAAGCAAAAAAGGAGACCTGACTGGTTCATGGACTCAAACTGCGGAAAAAATGTGGCGGAGCTGGGCTCAGGGAAGCCAGGATCCAGGAGCTCCATCACCAGGAGGATGCTCTTCCATCTCCTTTCTGCTTCTCCCTGCATGTTGTCTTTATTCTCTAGACCAGATTCTCCAAATGACAGGAGATGTGGCTTTGGGCCACTCTGGGCTTACCTCCTGGAGTGTAGCTATGGCTTGCTACCAAAGATGAAAAAGTGCTATTTCTCCCCAGTTTATATTTGTAAAAATCCCCAAGGATACACCCTGATTGGCCTTGAGTCACTCTGCCACTTTCTTTGGTCAGAAGGGAGCCGCTGTCGTGCGAGCGCATCATTAGGACACTGGCTGGAGGTCACTCTATGGAGTTCTCCCTTCTGCAAGCCCTGCAGGAGTCTTCAGTAAATGCATGTTACTTTTCCAAGGTATTTGTTCAGAGCCGGATTTGTGTTCAGATACATCGCCATGTGAACAGCGACCTGAAGCAACTGGTTACAGCATCTGCGATCTTCTCTCCTCACTGCGTCCACGCCGCACACATATGCAGACACATGTGCACGCTCCTGAGCACGCACCAGCCTGACCTGTCGCTATGTCAGTGGAGATGAAGGAGAGCAGGAGGGATATGGAAAAGCCATCAAGGCAGCAAGATTTAAATTGGGAAGGACAGGGAACTATAGGCAGGAGGAAAAGAATAGAGAAGGCAAGTGGATAGGATGAAACAGAAGAAGATGCCTCTCTGAGCTGCGAGTTCTAGGTGGAGCCTTTGGGGTCCCCAGAGTGAGGGAAGATAAGGCCTTTGAGGGTCCTGCTGTATATGTTGGAGGTAGAAAGAAAGAGGCGGCATTTCAGAAAGATTTCAGGATGTTTTCTTATACATTTTTAACATAGACCCTCTCATCCTCATTCTTTTCTCAAGATACTGCAGAAAATATTTAAATTGCTTTTAGTTTTTCTAATGCTGGATTTACACTTCTTTGCTGATACTGGGCCACATGGGCACTTGGATTTCTAAGGGTTACACACATGAAGCCACTACAATCCAGAGGAGTCAGGTGACTTCCCTCGGAGCACACAGCCAATTAACTGATGCGTCCTCCACCCTGGCCCGCCATGGCCCACTACACAGCTCAGGGGTCAGAGCCAGCCGCGCAGGGGTTTTGCTCTGCAAGGATCCTGCAGTTGGATTGGACCTGGTTGCATTTTGTCGCCTCCACTTTCTCCAAATATCTCAGTACTTAATTTCTGCTCCAGTGGGAAAAAACCCTACACCCCTGGATTTAACAGCCATTTGGAAAAGATGAGCAATAAACCCAAGTCTGTGTGCATAAGAAGCCATGTATAGGTTTGAGGAAGCAGACGCCTTCTAGAACTTAGCTTGTCTCTTGAGAATACTATCAATTATTTACTGACCTTTATATGTGGATTTCTAGTTTGGCCTCTGGCTGGCCCCTGATGCCTGTATGTTCCTTCCTTTAAATTGGTCCATCAGATCAAGTGCATCAGAAAAACATGAAGTTCACCCCTTAGGATGCAGTGTGGTGGTCAAAATGGAGACTCTAAAGAGAGACAGAGCTGGATTTGAGTCCAGGCAATGTTACTGTTTAGTCATGCTACCTTGGGGGAAGTTGCTTAATCTCTCTGAGCCTCAGTCTACTCATCTATAAGATGGGAACACCATCATTCCCCCCCCTTTTTAAAAAAAGAATTTTTTTCTTCCCATTTTTTGAGGTATTTTTGGAAAGGGTCAACCAAGTCAACATATGGGAAGCACCTGGTAGAGTCCTAATGTGTCCCAAGGCCTTGGTAAATGTAGCAAAAAAGATTATGATCCTCAGGAA
>CAUYRT010060924.1:0-24728 GCA_963574885.1 Lepilemur ruficaudatus
GATGCCCACTTTATGGATATGGAAAATGAGACTGAGAGGTTAATAACTCACCCAAGGATTACAGGGTCACCAAGTAGCAGAACAAGTGTCACCCTCTAAGCCTGTTTGACTTCCGAACCCATGAGCTTAAGCGTTCCCTCGAATTCCTATCCCCCTTACCTGGCTTTATTTGTCTGTAAAATACCACCAAAAAATACTCTACCTTTCTTGTTTGTTATTGTGTGTGTTCAGCCACGAGAGCGTAAGCTGCTGAGGGCAGGAACATGATCTGTTTTGTTGAGTGCTGTATCCTTAACACCTAGAACAGCGCCTGGCACACAGTAGGGGTTCAATACATACTTGTTGAATGAAGGAACGAATGTTGGATGACGGTGTTTCCGAGGGCAGAGAGAGTTAGCACTTCTTGCTTCCCCAGTACAGGTGTCTGTTCACGTATGTATGCATTCATTCATTCATGAACGCGTTTGCTAAAAGCCCCACATGGGTCAAGCACTGAGTGTGCAGTGTCGGCAATTGTCCCTGGTATCACAGACAGGCTGCCAACTACCCAGCTAGGCAACTGGCAGCTACGTTGGGTTCTGGTGGTCTGCAGTGTGTGCCAGCAATTTAGTTACTTATTGACAATGACAAATATTTTGATGGCTCATGATATTTTTTACTGACATGATTTATATCATCTCATTAGAGAAAAGTACGAATTCAACAAATATTGAGTACTTATTAGGGGTAGAGAGCTACCTAAGACCAAGCTTTTCCTTTGAAGGATTCATAGACTTAAAGAGATCAGTCTACGGCATCTTGTGTTGGCAGCCTGGACGCTCTGCCCAGGACGCTTTCCCTGGAAGAAGTCCTCCACGAGGCCTTTCCCTGATTTCCCAAGCCTAGGCTCAGTGTTCCTTCTACGGGCTCTGCTGCGAACAGGGTGTCGGAATCACCCACTAGATGTGAGCACTTGGAAGTCAGGGACTGGTTCTCAGCCGCTCTGTCTCCCACTGCTGTGCAAGGTGCCCAGCACAGAGACAGCTGGCAATAAACTTACTCATGGAATGAAATGGGGAGTAAACGGATAAACGAGTGAGCGTGGGAGCTGTTAATTGCTGCCTTACAAGTTGCAAAACTTGTCTAATCCACGTCTGAAATAAACTGGATTAACAGGAGAGTAAAATCTGCCTTTGGAAGCCCAGGCAAAGAGCGAACTCTAGCTCTTTAACAGTGTGACCATCAGGTGTACGAGAAGCGAAGGGAAACTTTTTGCAGGAAGTTGGGAATTGGTCTGGGAAGGGGCTTCGGGGTGGTGGCCAGACACATCTCGCTCCATTCCCGCTCACTGTTTTTCAGAACTGTTCCCCAAGCCGAAGCTGGAATTTTCCTCTTCACGTCTGGACCAAGGTGAGAGCTTGAACCTGTCGTGCTCCATCCCAGGAGCGCCTGCAGCCAACTTCACCCTCCAGAAGGAAGACATGATTGTGTCACAGGCTCAAAATTTCACCAAGATAGCCTCGGAGTGGGACAGCGGGACATATACCTGCACTGCTGCCATCGGCAAAGTGGTCAAGAAAAGCAACACGGTCCAGATATCAGTGTGTGGTGAGTACGGCCTCGCTGACTCCGAGGGTGTCCCGGGATTGAATGGGAGTGAGGGGATTTGTCACCAGCTGCCACCCTGTCCAGCCTGAAGGCAGATCAGACCCAGGCAGGGGAAGAGCTGAAGGGAGAGAGAGAAGGGTGAGATGGAGAGGCTGAACAGAAGTGGGCACTCCTGCTCAGAGCACAGGCGAGAGGCAGTGCAAGGAAAACGTTGGCCGAAATCAAGTTCATAGCTCTACTGTGACGGTGTGCTGATGGCGCGGACTCCGAATGGGCAAGATTCTGGCCCCTGGAACAGGCACCCACCCGAAAGGTCACAGGGGAAACACTGCTTAGTCAGTGTTACACTTTAAGAAGATCTAAGTCCCAGATTTTTATCCATAACCTAGCTAACGAGAAGGGGTGGGACTTCTGGGTACTGGACTACAGGTTCTAACTCAGTAGGTCGGATTGGGGCCCAATTCAGCCTCTCTAACGAGGGGTGCTGCTGGCCCCTGGACCACACTTTCAGTAGCAAAGTTCTTCTTTTGTTTTTTTTCTTTGAGACAGAGTCTCACTCTGTTGCCCTGGCTAGAGTGCCATGGCCTCATCCTAGCTCACAGCAACCTCAAACTCCTGGACTCAAGCAATCCTTCTGCCTCAGCCTCCCAACTGGCTGGCACTACAGGCATGCGCCACCATGCCCGGCTAATTTTTTATATATATTTTTAGTTGGCCAATTAATTTCCTTCTATTTTTAGTAGAGACGGGGTCTTGCTCTTGCTCAGGCTGGTCTCGAACTCCTGACCTTGAGTGATCCTCCCACCTTGGCCTCCCAGAGTGCTAGGATTATAGGCGTGAGCCACCATGCCTGGCTAGTAGCAAAGTTCTTGACGAATCTAGATCTCTGGTCAAGCTGTCACTGCCCATGTTATTATTCAATCATGGTCCTTCAGTTTAACCTGTGGCTGGGATTTAACCAGCTAAGATTTTAGTCTCAAATGAACCAGGATGTTTTAGCCTATTGTTGACTCTCTCTAGCCACCCACCTAACTCAAAAGGAAAGAACGCAAGAGACAAATGTGAGTTGTTACATTTTAATTTTTTTGGAGTTCTTAGGAGGAGGTCATTTCATTTTATAAGGCTTATACATAAGCTAATATCTAAATCACGACCTGGTAGAATTCCTATCTTCTGAGGAATGCGATTCACTACCAGGAGAGGCTGAGACACTGAGAAGAATTTGTCTCAAATACATTCTGTTTGGATACTTCTTATACTTCTCTTGTGCTTTGCTGTGTCTTTGCTCAACACAAGAAAAGTAGATTTATGTGTACACATGCGTGAGAGTTATATTAAAATATAAATATGAATTGGTGGGATGTAATGTTTTCCTTGAAATTGTGTCATTCTTTATTTTGCTTATTGCACTTCTCTTTCCCTCTCCCATCTCACCGCACACACATACACACACTCACACACACACACACGCAGCGTTATAGGAGTCCTGTGAAGGTAGTAGGCAAGGAGGCAGGCATTTGAAATCATGGTGATAGAGAAAGCAAAGTCCGGACTTTGGAGAAGGAAACCTCTTGGGCTGGAGGCTCGGCTCCTGATTCCAACAGTATGGATTAATACACGGTCTCTCCCTCTGTGCTTCTAGAAATGCTCTCCGAGCTGAGGATTTCTCACGATGCCCAGTCTGAAGTCATAAAAGGACAGACGATAGAAGTCAGTTGCCAATCGATAAACGGAACTTGGCCTATTGCTTATCAGCTTTTAAAAGCAAATAGAGTTTTGGAGGGTTGTACGAAGAACTCCAATGATCCTGCAGTCTTCAAAGATAAGCCAACCAAGGATGTGGAATACCAGTGTGTCGCTGATAATTGCCATTCCCACGCCAAAATGTTCAGCGAGGTCTTGAGGGTCAAGGTGATAGGTAAGTTGCAATGCTATGAGAAGAAATCGTGTGGGCTTGGGGCTTTAGTTAACATTTTTTTTGAAGGTTTAGGGTTGCCCAGGGATTGTGGGGACAATAAGAGAAGTGGGCGACACTTGCACAAAGTCCGTAAGCAAGATATGCATCAAAGCATGACCAAGGCCCAGTAAACGGGGCCAGAAAATATTTGGGATTATTGCTGTGACCAATGTAATCTCTTTTCAGAACCTTTCTAGTGAAATGCTAAAATATTATAAGCGTGCAAGCGTGACTTCAGGAAGCACTAAAATTGTGTGTTTGGACTCCCCCTTAGCATTGTCTCTTTTTTGGATGAACTGAGAACCACCTCTCAGTTCTGAGAACTATAGACCAGGGCTCTTCTCAACTGTTGACCCCTGGCAGGGCACCTCTGTCGTGGTGGAACGTACAGCAATGACAGCTACCGGCCATGATCTCCTAGGAATTGCTAACACTTGTCCGGGATTCTCACACTCAAGAAAAATATACCGTTGTCTGGAGGGTGGCTGTGCCATTGCTTGCATCTCTTGCACACTCCGCATCCATTGGAAGGAGCTGGAAAAGGCTTCCTCCTCTTCATCCTCTGTCTGCTTCTTGTTTAATAATTGCTTATCTGCACATGCTGCTGTGGATGTGGATTGGGTAGAGATTCCTGCTTCTATTAATGTATACTCTGATGGTAGCCATACTTTTCCAATTAACATTAACATGAATTAAGCACAAAATGCTATGGGACATACAAAAAAAAGAGAGAAGAAATATTCCTAGTTTTCAATGCTATAATGAGAAACACAGGATCTCCTCATTAAATAATGGAGAAATGTCTGATTTAACAGTACAAACAAGCACAGAAAACACTTACAGGCAATTTGTCACATGAACCATACCCTCATGGTGATGGTGGTAGTAATTCAGGGCATGGGAAACAGTGTCTAGCTCAGGTGGGAAAGCTTTGAGGAAGAGCTGGGCTTGGGAATGGGTGGGCAAGATGGCAGAAGATGGCCTGCCATCTCTAGCAAGCACAGGAGCCAACAGCTCCGGGGAATACTTCGAAAGACTGTGGGTAAATCAGATGGCTGGAAACAAAGGCTGGGAATGGAGAACCACTGGGTGTAAGCTAAAAAAAGTGACAGATCCCAATTGTGAAGGGCATCAAATGCCCGTCTTAGAGGTTGGGAATCGTCCCGTGTGCAATGAAGAGCCGTAAGAAGGAAGGAAAGATGGAATGAGATGGGTTCTTAGGAAGATCAACCTTGTGGCTGGATCAACAGGAAGGGGTGGAGACTTCAGACCTCAGAGGCTAATACAGAAGCTCATGTGAAACTGTTGGTTTCAATTGGGTGGACATTAGAGGCGACATTTACTGACCTCTGACCATGTGTCCAACCCTGTGTGAAGTTCTGCAGTAAATTATTCCAGTTAATACTTACAATAGCCATGTAAGACTGGTAGTAGTATTGTCCTTGTTTTATGGTAAGGCAACTAAGGCTTAGGGCAAACTGCTGGTGGGTGTGGGGCCGAGATTTGAGTGCAGGCAGTCTGGCTCTGAGCCATGACCCCCTGGTGCGTCACAGTGACAGAGGCCTTCAGGTCGGGCTGGACCCTCTGGGAGTCTGCCCTTGCGTGGGACCACTGCTGTCCCGGGCCTGGCGCGGGCTCCCTCTGCCCGAAAGCTCTGTGGTCTCACCACGCCTTGCACTCATGGGACAGTGACTCAAAAGTCAGAAAGCCCCTCTGCTGGCCAGTCCGCTCTCACGGTAGTAGTGAAGTCTACTAGGGAGGACGTTTGAGGATCAGGATTTTGGAGCGTGGAGCAGGAAAAGGGGAGGGGCTATAAGAGAGAGCCAAGTTCTGCTTGGACCTGCTGGGAGTGGGCCGGCTGGGCTTCCAGTGAGAAATGCCCAGGTAAAAAGGGAAACTGGGAGTTCAGGGAAGGAACCTGGACTAGAGCTACCTGTTTCGGTGCTAATGCCCAGGAACAGAAGTTATGAGTATAGGTGAATTCAGCAAAGAGGAGATGGAAAACTGAGGACTGAATTTTGCAGAAAGCCCATATTTCCAGGGCAAGAGAAAGAATAACTAGCGAAAAGCAGGGGTGGCAGGTGAGGAGGGAGGAGAATCAGGCTGTGAGGCTGCACAGAAGCCCAGAGAGAGCTGAGTTCAGCAGGAAGGGCCGGTGACAGTGGAGCCACAGGAGGGGCAAGGTTGGCAGACTGGAGGAAGAACGTTCACCTTGAGTTTAATCTGCAGGGGACTCAAGGACGACGGTCAGGGGATCAAGCAACCTTTTGAGTTTCTTCGAAACCGGAGATAAGAGTGCAGTGTCAGAGCAGAGGGTGGAAGTCAGACTTCAGGGGTAACAAGAAAGTGGGAAATGAGGACATGAAAGCGTAAGGGAAAAAGGGGAAAACCAGGACGATAGCCAGAGAAGGCAGTGGGTCAAGGTGATGTGTGAGATCCGGAAGCGCCATGAGTCTTTCTCTGCAGAGAGAGAGAAATCACTGACACACAGACACACACACAGACCCCTCAACAGCACACGAGGCTGATCTTACGGTCAGACTGAGTGGCCAGTGATCTTCAAGGTGCCGAGTGAAGGGAGGTGTCCCTGATGCCTTGTGTTTACTGAACAAGTGAGGGCAAGAGGCGTCTGCGGCTTGGCCACCCCTCTGGGCTAATCCGGGGGAGGAACTGAGAAGAAGGTAGGACGAGAGGAGTGACTTGAACGAGGGGCACAATCCAAGGCCGAGCCAGAGCCCGGGAGGTGCCTGGCCCATCCGCAGCGGCTGATTGGTGTTTAGGAAGAGCAGTGCTAATCCTCTTCCTGCTTTTCAGCCCCCGTGAGCGAGGTCAAGCTTTCCATCCTGTTGAGTGAGGCGGTGGAGTCTGGGAAGGAAATCGTGCTTCGATGTTCCGTGAATGAAGGGTCTGGTCCCATCACCTATAGGTTTTACCGAGAAAAGGAGAGCAAACCCTTCCACCAAGTGACCTCAAATGACACCCAGGTATTTTGGAGCAAGCCGGACGCTAGCAAGGAGGAGGAGGGACAGTATTACTGCACGGCCTCCAACAGAGCCAACGTAGCCGGAGGCGCCCCTCACAGCAACCTGCTGCCGGTGCGAGGTGAGTCGGGGTCTCGGCACCGAGGTGCAGTGTGGGCGTCAAGGGGCAAGGCCTCTTCCACCCCTTGTAGAGGGACTGGGGGGGAGTGTAGCTCCTGTGACTGAGGATTAAGAGACCAATGTCCTCCAGGCTCTTGCGAGTGACAGAAACCCACTCACATTAAGTAAAAAAGAAGAATTAATTATTATAAGGAAGTGGAAGTGTTTTACCCAAATTAGCTTCAGTGAAAGAGGAATAGATTATTATAAGCAACTGAAAGCATTTCACACAGTCCAGATTCCAAATTCTTGGCAGAGAGACACCAGTTGACTCACCTTGGGTCAAACGTCCACTCCGGGTCACCTGTGGCCAAGGGCAGTGGGGGCTGCAGAGAGGACGTGGGAGGAGTCCACCTGTGTGGGGAGAGGTGGTTTCCGAGAGGAGGAGGAGGGTGGAACCCACCCCCCAAAGCCTACTCTAGCGGAGCTGGTTTGCTCCTGCCTTGAAACCCACAGCTGACGTCTGTTTGTAGCAGAAACAACCATCTCTGTACCAGCTACGAGGGGAGTGCCTCAGGGGGAAGACGCCAGATACAAGCGCTGGAGAAATCAGTCTCACTTGTTGCTTAAACCTGATTTTATTTCTTGCCGGCAGAGGGAGAATCTATATATTAAAAAAGAAAAAAATCTTTTTTTCATTTCTAGTCTTTCTTTCGCCATGGAAGAAAGGACTCATTGCAGTGGCTGTCATCGGAGTGATAATTGCCTCCTTGGTAGTTGGGGCCAAATGCTATCTTCTGAGGAAAGCCAAGGGTGAGCATCGTTCTTTCCTTCCGTTCTGACAGGCTGGGTGGCGCTTCAGCTGCCCAGGGGTTGCTGAGGAGACCTAACCAACTTTCCTCCTTGGGGCACCACCTCGGTAATCGAAGATTTTGGCTTTGGCAGGCATGGAGCTTTTGTTGGCTCTGGATTCAGCGAGGCAAAATTGAAAAGTATTACTTTCCTAGTTGGGCAAGCCAGATAAGACAGATTCTGGAGGAAGCTGCATCCTCGTGTGGTCAGAAGAAGCCATTTCCGTGGGGTTAGCCACACCTGGTCCTGTAATGAGTAGAGTGGGGTGTGGCTGTCGTGGAGACACACGTGCACATGCCTGTGCACACACACATGCACACGCGTACACATACACTAACTGCTTCCTAATTAACCTGCCACTTGTGCCGTGATTTCTATCTACCGTGTGCTTGGGGTTAGCCAAGCATCGATGGAGCGCGAGGACCACCCGCTGATGCTCAGCGATCAGAACCAGCTCTCCCAGACTCAAGGAAAAGGGCACAGTACAAGTAAATTCTGCAAAACAATTTTATGGGTTCTTTCGGAGGCTTTGATGCTGCTTCTCAGGACAGAAGGGGGCAGCTGGGATGAGGAAGGGCCCTGAGTTTTTCCTGAAGCAAGAAAGCTGCCACCCCTCGGGGAAGACAGGCTCCAGGACAAACCCTGGCATGAGTCCCAGGACAGCTTGGAGTCAGAAGCACAGGGATTGACTTAGCCTTTACTTCTTGGAATTGTCTGGAATCAAAGAGATAGCTACCTCCACATCTGGCTAATCTGGCTCCTATGTTGTCTCCTTCTCCATCACATTCCATTAACAAAAGTCGCTTCTCACTGAAATAGTCAAGATGTCGTATTTTTGGGGAAATGACACGAAACCTCTTGGTATAAGACCAAGAGAGGGCCGGGCGTGGTGGCTCACACCTGTAATCCTAGCACTCTGGGAGGCCAAGGTGGGTGGATCGCTTTGCTCGAGGTCAGGAGTTTGAAACCAGCCTGAGCAAGAGCAAGACCCTGTCTCTACTAATAATAGAAAGAAATTAATTGGACAACTAAAAACATATAAAAAAAATTAGCCGGGCATGGTGGCGCATGCCTGTAGTCCCAGCTACTCGGGAGGCTGAGGCAGGAGGATCACCTGAGCCCAGGAGTTTGAGGTTGCTGTGAGCTAGGCTGACACCACGGCACTCACTCTAGCCCAGGCAACACAGTGAGACTCTGTCTCAAAAAAAAAAAAAAAAAAAAACCAAGAGAACACCTCTTTTCTTTCTGTGCTTTTTTTTTTTAAGCATGAATATATTTGGCTTTCTTTTCCTCTTTTTATGGGTATTCAATCTTTAGGAAAGTGAAATGTAGTTAAAATGAGTCTTTCTATCTGGTATGGATGTGAGTCCCTTATACTGACTTGGGTTTTTCTCTTTCTTTTTTAAAGCCAAGCAGATGCCAGTGGAGATGTCCAGGTGGGCGCAGTTGTGAGGGGCGGCTGCTCTGTGGGCAGGGTGGGCATGTCTGGAGGGAGATTCCAGCTCTTAGGAAGTTTTTAGCGGTTCTTGGCAAACTCAGGAAAGTATGAGCCTTCCTCGTGCGTGTGTGCGTGTGTGTGTGTGTGTGTGTGTGTGTGTGTGTGTGTTTCTCAGTGGAACGTTGCCAACTGTCCTTTCATGAAAAGAATGGTCTTTATTCTGAGATCACGTCCTTCCTACACTATTACTTGTGCAGTCCTGTTCCTCGTGAGATTCTAATAAAGTTTTTAAAATTTCCTTACTTGGCAAAATAGAATTGTACTTTTTAAAAAATGGTTTTACTATCTTTACTGTTTTTGAAATCAAAAATCCAAAAGTATGGAAATCATTGCTCTGTTCTGGAGAGAAAGAAACAGTGGCACAGGGTGAGGAATTCAGGGGATCGAGAAGGGCCTAATAAAGGACTCCTTTGGTCCTGGCCTGATACCTCTTTTAACAGCAAAAAGTTTTGTTAAATAATCTCAGAGCTGAAAAGATATTAGTTTGCCAAAAGAGAGAGTACAGTTTTCCTGACTTTGGAAAAGTCTCCCTGGTTTTCTCATGATGGTCTCCTGGTTATTTTGTTGGTTTGGGATTAGAGCCAAAAAATTCTTTCTTTTCTATGTATACATAAAATTTTTCTTTTAAAATTTCATTTTAAGGCCAGCAGTACCGCTTCTGAACTCCAACAACGAGAAGGTGTCAGATCCCAACGTGGAAGCCAACAGTCATTACGGTAAAGTCATGATGTCCTTCCGTTGCTGATTTTTCCCAATTTGCTGCACATTTCTTAGCGTTTTCAGAAGCAGAATCTGTAAGTGGCGGGGTTAGAGTCAAAAGGGAAACCCAGGCTTCACCTGATCAGCCATCAGCTAGTAAATCGAAAACTTGAAAGGAAAGGTACAACATTTCATTCTAATTTCACCACCTTCTGAATTTCCTGTAGAATGAAAGGTGGAGAATGATCCCAATGCCTTGCTATCTGCACAGACTTTGAATACTGCTCCAGTGTAATAATTCTCCATTTGTGAGGCAGAGACCAGATACCAAATTAAAGCATTGGTCAAACATCTTCTCATGGGGGTATTATTACAAGCACAAGACAGTTTTATTCCAAATTTGCCACAAAGGGAAACCAATTTAAAGATTTAGATCTTAGAAGCAGCATTAAAAAAAGTGTTTCAAGAAGGAATACCTGGTTTGGGAGGGTCAGCTCAGCAGGATGAATAGCCAGTCCTCAGAGTTCTTTAAATCCCGTTAGGTGTATAAGAAAATTGCCCCAGCATTTTAGCCGGAATGCTACTTCCTTCCCAGAGTGAGCTATGATTGTTTCACACAAAAAATCTTGTCCCGGGCCAGATTTGCAGCAATTTTCTTTCTTTATCAGCAGGTTTGGGAATAGAATGCTCATGTTCTTTTCTAATTCTGTAAGTGTCCCACAAAATAAGAAATTGTTAGGATATGCCTTTTACAGGGAAATATTTTACTGGAGAAATATGTTTTAAGAATTGAGAAATTCTTATAGTGTGAATCATGAACCTTAAAAAAGGAAAATAAAATATTTATAGTAATAAAAGTAATGTGCCAATAAAAAGAAAAGAGCAAATATATTGCTTAAGAGACTACATTCAGGCCAGGCTCGGTTGCTCACGCCTGAAATGCCAGGACTCTGGGAGGCTGAGGTGGGAGGATCACTTGATCTCGGGAGTTCAGGACCAGCCTGAGCAAGAGTGAGAATCTGGAACTCAGCTCCAGAGATCCTCCCGCCCAGGCCTCCCAGAGTGCTAGGATTACAGGTGTGAGCCACCATGCCTGGCCTGTAAGAATTTTTTTTTAATAAAGAACAACTTGATAAAAAAGACAAAAACTTTTGTTTATCTGTGCCCGCTGAGGTGATAGCCTGAAGCTACTGCAGTTTCTTTAAACCATGTTTTCATCAATCCAATTCCCAACTGGAGAGGGTTAGTTAACCAGTCTCCTTCATGTCTGTGAGTACTGGCTGGTCCCTTCCAGAAAGAGGTTCAATTTCCAAAGAACTTGCTCACATTGAACAATTCTGGATTCTGAATAATTCACAAACAGAAGTGCCCCTTCCATGGGATGGTAGACATCCCATTGGTGTTAGGAAAGGACCACACGGCGGGTCAGATGGGGCCCACTGGGGACCCAGGAGGGGGATCCAGAACCCAGAGACTGATTGTCAACCTACAACAAACAAATCAAGATTGGCTTCCTTTGTTAGTGGCACTGAATCTTTTTAGAAACTATAAAAACCTAGAATTTCCATTGTCACTCATCCTAATTGTTATTTTTCAACTAGGTTACGATGATGTTGGAAACCATGCAATGAAACCAATAAATGATAATAAAGGTAATTACCTAATTAAGTGTTTTTATTAGACACTTTTGCATATAAAAGGACCTACAGGAAAAGAAAACTAACTTTCAGGCCAGTGGATAATTCTCCACCCCTCATAATGACCCTGTAACTAACTGCTGTGTACGCAGAGATGGCTACTTGCTTTCTCCAAAGATGCTATCTAGTGTCCTTAATGGGAAAGTAACCTAAATCCAAGTAGGGAAGAACTGGGTTATACCTAAAAAGCAGCTTCCTGCCTCAGAACGGGCTGCTGAGTAAGGTAGCAGGACCTCTTTTCTCTTGGGTATAGAGGCGGAGATTTTAAAAGACAATTAACAATAGATCACTTGCTTCCATCTAAAGCTCAGAGGGATTGGGCTAAATCATTTTTTTCAGAATTCCTTTCCGCTCTGAGCTGCTCACATGCTAACTCCTAAAGAAGTGAAAGGATTCTGTAAAGGCTCTTTCTGAAAAGCATCCTTGACGGCAGAATCATCATTTTAGCAGCTGATGAGAACCCCCAATTCTTTGGGGCTTTAAAAACAAAACAATTTTATTTTGAGTTGAAGACAACTTTCCTAGCTTTCACATCGCACTCTGAGCGACTTTATTAACTTGCCTGCCTCACACGATGAAAGCATTTTTAGGCTGGTGACCCCCAACCCCCATTACCTGAGATTCCTTTGATCTTGGATACAGCTTGCTAGGCCTGTGGCCATGCAGAAGGCTGCCAGCATTTTGAGGGAGAATGAACTGGGTTAACTGCCTTGGCTAATGCTGGGCTGTTTTCTGTCTCTACTGACCTATTTACAAGTCCTCCCACTGTAGAAACGGGGACCCATGCGGGAGGGTCCTTCTATATCTGGGTAATGGGAGGATCAGGGACTAGACCACTGGCCCCAAGATCTTGTCTCTGCCTCCCAGACCAGCGCAGGGCTCGTACGGCCTTCCCCAGCTGGAATGGAGTGACCCCTGTGTCTAACCACCCCATCGAAATATGGAATACCTTAATAATTTTAATGAAAATCTCTAATGTGGTCTGAGGACCCCAAAAAAGATTCTGTCTAAACACAGAATGCTGTGGTTCCTTTGAGCAGAGCCTCTGAACTTGGACGTGGAGTACACAGAAGTGGAAGTGTCCTCAGCTGAGCCTCACAGAGGTAAATGCTACGCTCACTTGAGTGAGTCCCCATGCTTTCCTGCTCTTGGCTGGGTGGGGACCCCAGGGTGGGGGTGCTGTGCCTAGTGAGAAGAACCCAGACACCCTCAGTTGCTATAAGCGGGGTGGTCACAGCACAAATACTGGGCCTGCCTAAGGTAGAAGCAAAGGCCCCAGCCCAGGCTCTGAGCTGTAAAATTTCAATAATTATTAGTTATGATGCTACTAATAATAGATAACATTTATAGAGCACTTACTAAGTACCAGGTGATTACTAAGTGCTGAGCAATTTATTTCTGTGCAAGAAACTTTGAAGGCGGCCTTACTCTTGAGTGTTTAGGCTTTCTTCCAGAGGTACCCCACACCTTGACCAATCAATCCCGTGTGTTCCTAATGTTGCTTGTGCAGACTGAACATGTGTAAATCCAATGCATGTTTTAAGGTATCGAGGGCTTGGGTATTTAGCAGAACACTTGGGCAAAGGCTTTTTTTGTTTTGTTTTGTTTTTTATTTTTTATATCTTTTTCTTTATTTTTTAACCTTGTACCCAGCATGCAGGTAAAGGTTTTTTGAAAGCAGGAAATCCCTGTCAATGTAAACGGTGGCACTGGTTTTACACCTCAGGTTTTGTTTGTGTGTGTGTGGTTCTCTCCAGGGCGGGCCTGCCTGGGAGTCCCTATCTCTGGTTCTGTGCTGGGAAGACGACGCAGAGTTTGCAGGGCTGGGCCACAGCAAACTCCAAAATGTCTATCTCAGTTGTTTTGGCACCAGAAATAAAAACATGCATATCCTGACCCTCCTCCTCCTTAGCTCACTGGAGGGCTCCTGCACATTCAAAGGAAATAGTTGTTCAGAACCTCCCTACCCTGCTGGGATGCTCCTTAGGACTGGTCTGGGGCAGTTTTGCAGGCTGAGCTCCCCATCGTTAGCCAGAGCCACAAGGTGATGGCATCCTGAAGTCACCTCTTGCTCCATGATCTGGGTGGAATGTTGGATTACTTCCTCCTTCTCTTGTTTAGCATGGTCTTGTCAGCAGGTGTGTGCACAGAACTTTCCTGACAGGGCTGTCCTGCACAGCCCCTAGGCTGTGTGCTGTACCGCTGGGGTACCACTCCCATAGCCTGCCTGGGATTGTGTACTGCCAGTCTGCACAGCTACCCGGGCGTCCCACTCCTAAGTCTAGACTGGACCCTGCAAAGTGATTCACTTGTTAGATAACAAGTAGTGATTAGGGCCCAGGATGGAACAGCCTCCGTGCGAGCAGCAAAGGACATGCAATCCTTTCCTAGTCCGGGGACAGCCTGAGAGGGAGCTCACGCACAGAAGCGATAGTATCAGATTATAGTAAGTGCCTAGAAGGGGAAGAACAGGGTGCAATGAGAAGGCATAAAAGGTGATGCCTTTTCAGGAGGCATCTTTGAGGGGTGGCATTTAAGCAGGGCCTGAAGGGTGCAGAGAAGGCAGCCCCACCAAGAGGGAGGGGTAGGCAGCCCTGGGAAACAGGAAGGGCAGTGTGAGGCGGCTCAGGACTTGGCACATTTAAGATCTGAAAGGAGGCCCTTGTGTCTGCAGTATGAGCGAGGCAGAGGGAGGCATGCGGCACTGGGGCTGATGCAGGGCCTCTAAAATTTCCTTTGCATTCCATTCCAAACGGATGAGAGAGCCTTTGGAGGGCCTTAGACAGGGAAGTGACAGCTTCCAACTCCTGTCTTTTAAAAAGATCCTCATGCCTGGCAAGGAAAATGGATCGAAGTGGGGACAAAAATGGAGGGAGAGAGACCAGTATGTCACCACCAGGCAATAGGGGACGAGCAGGGAGCCGAAGTGCCAGCAGTGCATGGATTCTAGGTATATCCTGGAGACAGATCACAGTGCCAGGTGAAGAATGTATGGGCCAGGATGAGGGAGACGGAATTACCACGTGTTTCTTGATTGAGCACCAGCATGGATGCCCGTCATGTCCGAGGTTGGGAGGAAGAAGCTTGTGATGAGATTGGGTTGGTTTGGGTTGAGTGTGAGATGCCTGTGCGACACCCAGCGGTGCTCAGAAGCGAGTCTGGAGGGACCATGGTGGCTCCCTGCCAGCCTTTCCTGGCACATGGCAGCCCCTCCGTCACCAGGCACCGTGAGCGTGGTCTCCTGAGTAGCGGTTCACTTCTTCTCGAAGGGAAGTCAGGTTTGGAGGGAAAAGTGAGCAAGAGGGCAGGGCTGCCCAAAGGTTTTGATTTTTGTTTTGTTTTGCTTTGTTGTGAGACAGTCTCACTCTGTCAGCCCAGCTAGAGTGTGGTGGTGTCATCATAGCTCACTGCAACCTCAAACTCCTAGCCTCAACTGATCTTCTGCCTCAGCCTCCTGAGTAGCTGGGACTACAGGCGCGCACCACCACGCCTGGATAATTTCTTCTATTTTTAGTAGAGACGAGGTTTTGCTTTTGCTCAGGCTAGTCTTGAACTCCTGACCTCAAGTGATCCTCCTGCCTCGGCCTCCCAGAGTGCTAGGATTACAGTCATGAGCAACCATGCCCAGCTGTGCCCAAAAGTTTGGATGTGAATGGAAAAACCCACTGTCTTCTCCATTCTTAACCCTCCACACTCCACTGAGCACTCCGGTGGACGAGGCCCTGGCACAGTTCTTCTGGTCCACTCCCTACCGAGGGCCAGGCCCTGGCTTTGCTCAGCTGCCGGCTGGGCCAGAGTGGGGTGAAGCTCTGAGGGCTGTGCAGGATACCTGGATGGCTTTGGGTTGAGAGAAGCTAGAAGGGGAAGGAAGAAGTAGGGTTTTGTCCTTGGAAACGTGTCCATTTTCCATTCCTTTGGGAATGTGTCCATGGAAGTAGCATCTGACTTTCTTTTTCTTGGTTGAAAGTGGGGAGGGATTCAATTTAGGAGAAGAGGGAGCTACGGAGATATCCCTAGGACAGGGTGAAGCAGGACGATGGGCCTGCCCTCTCCTTGCCAAGTTGTGCAGCTACAGGGTGCACCAACCTCACTGGTCACCTTTTTATGATTTGCACAAAAGCTGTGTGCGCTGCAGGGTGTCCCGGGTAGACCTGGAATGAGGTCCCTTGTATGGCAATGGAGAGCTTCTAGAGGAAGCCTCCTCCTTGGCAGCTAAGGGGCAGCTGGGGGAGGGTCAGGCCTCAGCCTCTGGTGTTCACCCCTCACCTTCCCGTGGGTGGGGAGCGGGGTGTTACTAGGTGAGGAAAGGGCTTTGTGGGTTCCAGGCCAGTGACGATCAACTTGACCCGGTCTTGTTCTCAAGGCCTCTCCTCGTCCATCTGTGGAGGGGGCAGGGGGGCCACGTGCAGCTCTAACCCTGGCTGGCAGCCGCCCAAGTGGTCACTGGGTGGAGGAGGGGTGGGAAGGAACTCGTTAAATCCTGGTTTGCTGCGTGTTTGCTCCGAGGCTAATTGCTGGGAAAACCCCATGACGTCGAAGCCATCTCTTCCTCTGTTAACACGGAAAAACAGAAGCCAAAATAAAGCCCCATCAGGAAACATCCCGACAGCAGAGACAAACAGCTCGCTGGCCTGGATTAGTCATCAGCAGGCAGCTGCCACCACAGGGCACAGAATCGGGAAGTAGTGATGCGCTGGCCCCCATCGCTGAGCAGGGCAGACCCGGGACAGCAGCAGCTCCAGCAAGAAGTGGAAGCCACCCCTGCTGTCCGGGCTGTTAGTAGTTACAAGGAAAAAGGGGGTCAAGCGAGCTACGTAGGTCCAGAGGGGGTTGGGGCATCCCCAAGGTGACCAGAGAGGTCTCCCAGCTGGCCCTTATGTGCTGGGGGGCCGTGGGGCTCACAAGGTGTCCAGGCCCTCGGGCTTCATCGCCAAGCTCTTGCTTCCCACTTGGTCCCCACCTTCCCCAGTTCCCACTGTGGGGCCAGCAGAGTCCCCCGTGCACCTCTCTGCCTCACAGCCTGGAGCTCCCAAAAGCCGGAACCCGGGGCCGGTCACCTTTCCTCTCGTGTGGTGCAGGGCACACAGTAGGTGTCTAGATTTATGCTGGATGAGTGACTTGCGCAGGCCTGACACTGAGCAGAGGGTGCCTTGGGAACGTGAGGGAGCCCCCAGTAGGCATGGGGCTCCCTAGAGCTTCCCTATATGCCCCCACATCTGGCACCAGAGAGAGAGAGTGGAGGGTTGTGTGGACATCTCTGCTGTCCCAGCTGTGGGATCCCCCAGTATCTCAGCCACTCTACTGAGTTCTAACTCCTGTTTGGTAGCCCAGGGCAGTCACTACGATGCCTTCTGCAAGGTCCCGGTCACCACAAATGCCCCCAGTTATGTTGTGAGGATCCGAACCACCCCCAGCCTCTCTCCTGGCATGTGGGTTCTAAGACAGAAACCACCACCAGTCACTGCCGCTTCAAACCTTGACAGGTGTCCCCAGGTAGCTATGCATGCCTGGGAAGGGGACATGCCCGTGCCCAAGACCTCAGCTGCTGCTGAGGAGGAGGGAGCTCGGGATCTGCCAGGGGAGAATTCATGGGGACAGAGTGAGTGTATCATAGGCAAATGTCTCCAGAGTGCCATGGGAGCACAAGGGCACACGTACCTGCCCAGGGCACAGAGAGGGGTCAGTGTGTGGGGTGCACATAGCAGCGAGGCTTGTCTGGGGTCTTGGAGGAATGGAGCAAAGAGAAAGGGCAGTGCCGGCAGCAGAGGAGTGTGCAGGGTCAGCAGGTGAGAGTGGAGCATACCCGGGGCAGGGCGAGTTGGGGACATCCCAGTGCAATTAGAGTCTGTGGTCGTGCCCCGGCCATCTGCCCCTAAGAGAGAAATGCCCACCTGGCACTGACCACGGCTGCAGGAAGAGCCTTAGCGTGTCTGGGGCTCGCTTTCACGACCTATAAAAGGAGAATGTCAGCCCAGACGGCATCGGGCACCTTTCCACAGTGAGGCATCCTTGTCCTCTGTACAGGTGACAGGAGCCAGGAAGTGGCCAGGTTCCATCCTGTTTCCTCAGGGTGTGTGTGTGTATGTGTGTGTGCGCGCGTGCACCCTGTGTGCATGAATGTAGACATTGTGTACAAGCGTGTGCATACATGGCATGCATGTCTGTATGTACATACAGAGTATGTACACACTATGTATAATGTGTGTAGACACACTGTGGACATGTATACACTGTATGAGGGTGTACACAGCATGTGTGTACAAGCGTGTACGCTGTGTGTGCTTGTGTTTGTGTATACACATCCTGTGCTTATACCTCAGTGTCAGATAAACAGACGGCAGCAGGGCACACTTTGTCTCCCAAGCCCCTGAGTCTCCCCGGGGTGTGATCCACACCCCTGGGTCAGTCATCTTGTCTGTTGTTCTGAAAGGGTCTGGCCCATGGGATCTCAACCCTATCTGCATATTGGTTCCTCCAGGGAGCTCTTAAAAAATCCGACACCAGGGTCCAACCCAGGCTGATCTGGTCAGAATCCCCAGCGAGGCCCAGGTGCTGGCAGGAAACCCCGCAGGTGCGGCCGTCCAGCTCCGCACACGCTTCCCGGTCCCAGCTGATCCTCAGAGTCCCTGGTGATGTCCAGGCTCTCTCCCAGGCCTCGGATCCGGTTCTAGATCCCAGGGGCCTGGCTCTCAGGTGATTGGGAGGCCATAGCCCAGCGCTGCTGGGAGGGGCCTGGCAAAGCAGCTGAACACGGGTCACCGTGGCAGGGAAAGAGGGATGGGCCCGAGTTGGAGGCTGCAGGCCTGTGCTGGAGCCCCCCTACCTGTGGTGCCTCAGGTCCAGGATTCCTCTGGGACAGGTGGCCCTGGCCCACAATGACCTGTTGACCTCCCATTTCTAGACTGAGAGTGACACTGGTTAGGCCAGGGACCTATAAAGTCAGGAGATGACAAGGTCTCCAGGTGTTTCTGGCCATGGGTAGGGTGGGGGCGGTGGGGGCGGGACAGCCTTGCCTGCGGAGCCTCAGACCCTTCCCTGCTTTAGCAGGGGCTGGCCTGGTGTCCAGGGTCGGCTACTGACCTGTGCATGGTCCCTTTTCTAGCTCTGGGAACGAAGGGCATTGAGACGGTGTACAGTGAAATCCGGAAAGCCGACCCTGGTGAGTGAGGGTCCCCCGATTCCCCAGTCTGGAGGGTGGACAGAGAAAAGAGGAAGCAAAGACGGCCAAAAAGACAGCCGCTCACAGCAGAGTGTTGGCTCGCTCCCTTCCACCCCCCTTAAAAAGTAGCCTCGGGGTTACGCGGACTGTTCCGTCAAGCAAAGAGTGCTCCTTGACCCCAGAGCTCACTGAACCTCACTGCTCCCCACACGGCCCTGGTGACTGGGGCTCCCCAAGGTCTTAGACAAAGCCAAGTCTTTTGCTTTGAAGTCACTCGGTGGCTTCAGCCTTTCTGAGAGTCGACTGACTTTGCGGGTGGGGTTGGGTTTAGAATTGCCCCAGGCCCCACGTCAGTCCCCACGACCACCCGCTTCCTCGCTGAAGCCGAGCACAGTCCCCAAGCAGGCACGGAGCTGGGGAAGCACCCAACAGCTTCATTGTTTTTGTCTAATGATTGTATTCAATTCTGGTGAAATGAAATCCACAAAGAAATGTTTAAACTCTGAAAGTAAGTCAGCAATGCAAAGGCATAACGTTGTCGGGGGAAGAGTAGCTGTGCGTCTTGCTTTGTACAATGGACCTCTATGTACGTGGATTCTGTGAAACGGAGCCATTAAAACGGGCTGGGAAACTTCCGCCAAGGACGGCTACTCCGAGTGCAGCCCGAGAACCGCCTGTAGCAGCAGCCGCAGGCTCTGGGCCCACAAAATCAGAATCGCTAGAATCTGGACTCAGCAAGCTCTCACATGTTTCTGCTGCTACCAATATTTGAGAAGCACTGTGGTTTTTTGTTTGTTTTTTGAGACAGAGTCTCACTCTGTCACCCAGGCTAGAGTGCTGTGGCATCAGCCTAGCTCACAGCAACCTCAAAGTCCTGGGCTCAAGAGATCCTCCTGCCTCAGCCTCCCAAGTAGCTGGGACTACAGGTGTGCTCCACCACACCTGGCTAATTTTTTTCTATTTTTAGTAGGGATGGAGTCTCACTTTTGCTCAGGCTGGTCTCGAACTTCTGACCTCAAGTGATCTTCCTGCCTCAGCCTCCGAGGGTGCTAGGATTACAGGTGTGAGCCACCGCGCCCAGCCTGAGAAGTACTGGTTTAAAGGAACTGTTCAATGCTCTCAAGAGCCTACTTTTTGTCTGAAATAGTGATCAGTCCTCAATTTACATTTTTTCAAAAAAATTGGTATATTTATGGGTAGAGCAGAAACTCAGCCCCTTGTACAACTTGACATTGATTGAATGATTTTTATAAACCATTTCCTGGGGAATTTTTGTCTCAAGTCGCTCATTTTATAATCTCAATATAGTCAGAGTCAGCAAAATGCAAATTCAGAAATAAATCGACTTTCTCTATTCATCTGACTTAATGGAAAGTTAAAAGTGAAGTAGGGGGTTCAAGGCTGGTCCCATTGAGCAATTGTGCAAAAATGCCCTTTCCTCTTTTGTGATCATCCCTGAGATTGTTCACGTCCTCAGGTCACCGCTGGATAGTTTACGTTCAAGTGCTTTGGTTATGCTCATATTTGAGCACTTACTGTATGCACTAAAGCGGTGTAGGCACATCATCTCTTTCAACCTTCACAACAAATCCGCCTCTTTTTTTTTTTTTTTTTTTGAGAAGGAGTTTTGCTCTGTTGCCCCAGCTAGAACGCAGTGGCGTCCTCGTAGCTCACAGCAACCTCAACTGCTGGGCTCAAGTGATTCTCTTGCCTCAGCGTCCTGGGCAGCTGGGACTACAGGCGTATGCCACCACACCCAGCTAATTTTTCTGTTTTTTGTAGAAACCGGTTCTCTCTCTTGCTCAGGCTGGTCTCGAACTCCTGAGCTCAAGCGATCCTCCCGCTTAGGATTACAGGCATGAGCCACTGTGCCTGGCCACAGCAAATCCCATTTTACAGATGAGGATACTGAGGTGTAGACAGGTTAAGACACTTGCCCAAGATCACACGGCAAGCAAGCCCCTGAGGACTGGCCATTCTGGAGTGGACTCCACAACGCAATGGCTGGGCGGCACTGCCTTTGGTTTGGGAAGGGGAGCTGGTGGGATGTGGAGGTTGCAGGGGTCCCTGCTGCGGGAGGCCAGCTCCTCACCACCTCTGCCTTGGGGCCTGGGGGTCTGCGGTCACCTGAGGCTACCAGTGGAGGCCCTTTGACAGCTGGCGAAGGCCACCCCAGTGTGGATTCCAAAGAGTCTGTGCAGGGGGAGAAAAGCAACATTTCCCCCCTCCTTTTCTAGTGTCTCTGCCTGAGGCCCTGCACGTTAGACAAGACAGACTGGCGAGAGAAAAACAAGAGTTTGCTAACACATGCAACGCACATCATGCAGGAGGAACCCCAGCGATGAGTAACTCAAAGGGGTGGTTAGAGCTTGGGATCTATTAACAGTGATATATGGCATCTTAACAAAGAAAAAAAATTCTAGAGAAGTGACAAGACAAAGGGAAAGTGTTTTTAGGCTTGCAAGGGTGGCAAACCGTGGGAAAACTAATCAAGCGAGGTTTGTTTGTGCAGGCCCATCTTGGTGCCGACTTTCTGTCTTTGTGGCCATAAAACTTCCCTGGGAAGGGGGGATTTATAGCAGTCCTCCTTTCTTAGCAGTTTCTGTTTTTAGTCAGATAAGGAAGCTCTGGGAAGGCTTCCTTCTGTATGTGTTGATTTGCATTTGCCTCCAGCTCAAAATGATCCTTACCCCGAAGTGGTGTGTTTTGGGGTGGCACGTTCAGATTTTCTACAGCTGCTTTAGGGCAGCGAGTTGTCCACATGGGTTCTCTCAGGGTCCCCAGGCTGGTTCTAGATTACTCACTTGGCCCTGGGTTGTTGGAACCTGAGAACTCCCTCAGGCTGAAACCGCAGGCTTTGGGGAGCCTGCTCTTGCAGGGGCTCATGGTAGTCAGAAGCCTGGCTTTGCGAGGAGACATCCCGCCCCTGCCCTGGGGCTGCTACTCGCCACTTGACCAAGATGTCTTACCCCCCTGGGACTCAGTTGCTTCAGCTGTTACATGGGAATGGGATCAAATGGGAAGGGGGATGAGGTAGGATCATGGGAGACGGTGCTGATTATCCCAAGTAGTCAGTGTGTTATCCCCACGATACAGTGAGCGCTCAATCACCATTCATTTAAAAACACAGAGGAACTTGAGCCCTAGAGAGTGCAGTGTCTTTCCCAGGCTGGGACGAGAGAGGTGTCCCGAGTCCCGGGCTGGGCTGCTGAGGTCGGGGCTGCAGTCCCTCTGCAATCTAACTGGTGAGCGAACCTGGCAGGTCTCTCCCTGCCCAGGTGCTGAGGGTAGAGAGGGAGCCTTGGGGCCTGCAGCTGCCTGAATTGAGTGACCTCACCTCGCCTAGAAGGCTCCCATCCTGGAAGCCCAAGAGTTTCCTGTTTCCAAGTATTTCCCCTCAGCTGCTGTTCAGGGACAGGAGCCTGCAGGCCATGGCAGATTCCTTTTCTTTCTTTTTTCCCCTCTTACTGATTTGCTAAAGAGCAGGTATCCATTTGAGGATTTCTCTCCTTAATTCCCTGGGACTTCCTTAACAGAAACCATCTTCTAAGTAATCCCTTTTTCTCCACTCCCCACATAAAATCAGAAAGGGAGGTTCCCTCTCTGCCTGGGGGAAGCCAGATCCTTGGGCCCCTGGCCGCCCAGCCCTCAGTCTTCTCCCACCCTCACCCCTGACCTCCCTGTGGGAAGACCCCCCTGGAGTTGCTAATGGCCAGCATTGCCACGCATCCTCACAACCGTCCCCAGAGTCCTCAGCATGGCCAAGTTCCTCAGCAACTCTTTGCTGTGGGTACTATTCCACCTCTGTAAACTGCAAATTTCTTTTGTTCTGTGTTGATTTTTCTTTTCTCCTTACACTCTAGTTCTCTCTAGGTTGAAAGAGGACCGTCCTCCTCTGTCATGTTAAAGCTAACATGTACTGAGCACTCCCTGCGTCCGAGGCCCTCAGAGTCCTCCCTTAATCCTCAAGATCCTTGTAGGGTACATGGGGGCTCCGTTCTTATTCCTGCTCTACAGGTGGGGGAGTGGGCCCAGAGGGTAAGGAACCTGTCCTTGTCCCATGGCCAGTGCAGAGCAGGGTTGGAGCCCAGGGAGCCCGGCGGCAGAGCAGTGCTCTTAAACCTGCCGGTTTCCTCTCTGTCACTAAACCGGTTGACTGCGTTCTTCTCTATTTCCCATCTTTCTTGGTTTGGTTTCCACGTGATCATCTGCATGCTCGTAGAATCCAACTCTGTCTACTTTATAAATTAAGATTAATGTCCTGGGTGGTCTGGGCGACCCTGAGCAAGTTCTGGAACCTCTCAAGGCTTCGGTCACCTTCTCTGTGAAATGAGGGGGATGGGCCAGACTGTAGGTCAATGGTCCCCAAGGTTTGTTAAAACACAGATCGTGGCCAGGTACAGTGGCTCATGCCTATAGTCCCAGCACTTTGGGAGGCCGAGGTGGGAGGATCACTTGAGGCCAGGAGTTTGAGACTTGCCTGGGCAGCATAGTGAGACCCCATCTCTACAAAAAATTACCCATGGGTGATGACACACATCTATAGTCCCAGCTACTCAGGAGGTTGAGATAGGAGGATCACTTGAGCCCAGGAAGTTGCCATGAGCTGTGATTGTGCCATCGCACTCCAGTCTGGATGAGAGAGCGAGACCCCATCTCTGGGAAAAAAAAAAAACAAAAAACAAAAACCACAGACTGTTTGGCACCACCTTGTTCCTCCAAATTTCTGATTCCACAGGTCTGGATGGGGCTGAGAATTTGCATTTCTAACAAGTTCCCACACGCTGCCATTGCTGTTGGCCAGGGGACCCCCTTTTGAGAACCATGCTCTAGATGCTGAGTTCCCTTCTGATTGTGCCACGCTAAGCTTCTGCTTCTTGTCGGAAGGGGAAGGGTCATTCTTACCCCCCAGAAATCCTGAAGGGATCGCTCCAGGCTGGCCAGCAGGGAAAACTCAGAAATGCTGGGCTTGTGTGTGTGTGAGGGGGTGACCCCCAGGAAAATCACGGGCCCGGTGGGGGTGTGTCTGGGGACAGATCGGCAAGCAGGTTGGGCGCAGAGCGGGGACTTGGCCAACCTCTCCTGCTCCTGTTCCCCGACATCTCCCACCGGCAGCACTCCTGGGCCAGCTATTTTGGGAAGTGGCTCACAGGGTGTAGTTCTGGCTCCTAAACCCCCCTTTCCCCCGAGTGATAGGGAGGAAAACCGCTCCCCTAGATAAGTGAGGGCGTGAGGCAGCCTGTTTCCAAGGAGCAGCCCCGGGGGCCCTGGGGAGGCGCCTGGTCTTTGCCGTCTTGGCTTTAGGCTCTAAGCTCAGCATTTTTCCTTTTAGTTTTTGACTGTTGTATCACAAAGCCCCTCCAGTTGCCTGTCTCCCCCAGTGAGAGGGAGGACACGGCCCTGGCAAGAATCCCGTGGGTCTTGGTCTCTGCCTCGCCTTCCTGCTGCCTGGAGTCATACAGTCGAATTCCACGCTACATTCTTCCTACATTTTTTTACTTTTTAAAATTTTATTTTTAAAATTGTGGTAAAACACACATAAGCTAAAATTTACCATGTTAACCCTTTTAAGTGTCCAGCTCAGGAGCATTAAGTACAACATTTTTGGTTGTCATAACGCGGTGGAGCAGAGGGAACACTACTGCATCGAGCGTGCAGGGGCCAGGGATGCTGCTAAGCATCCTACAGTGCTCAGGCCGGCCCCCGGCCCCACCACGGATCGTCAGCCAGCCCAAAATGTCACTAGTGCCAACGCTGAGAAATCCCGCTTAGAGGAATTCACCTCTTATGACTCCTCCAACAGGGGAGCTGGCTTTCCCCTCCAGATGCCAGCTCTTGCTTGCCCGGTGCCCACCTTGGGAGGTGACCCAGGGCACCTGATGACGGGCCCTGGAAGAGATGCTGAGTCCTGCTCTGTTGAGTCAAACCAGCCGCCCACCTCCCCATCTGGGTGTCTGCTTACTCGACACCCAGCTCCTGCTTTCTCTTTGCCTGCAATTCACACTGCCAGGGTGTTTCTTTTTCTTTTTTCTTTTTCTTTTTTTTTTTTTTTTTGAGTCAGAGTCTCACTTTGTTGCCTGGGCTAGAGTGCCATGGCATCAGCCTAGCTCACAGCAACCTCACACTCCTGGGCTCAATCGATCCTCCTGCCTCAGGCTCCCAAGTAGCTGGGACTACAGGCATGCACCACTATGCCCGG
>CAUYRT010060925.1:0-62322 GCA_963574885.1 Lepilemur ruficaudatus
AAACCAGCCTGAGCAAGAGTGAGACCTCGTCTCTACCATAAATAGAAAGAAATTAATTGGCCAACTAAAAATATATAGAAAAAATGAGCCGGGCATGGTGGCACATGCCTGTAGTCGCAGCTACTCGGGAGGCTGAGGCAGAAAGATTGCTTGAGCCCAGGAGTTTGAGGTTGCTGTGAGCTAGGCTGGCGCCATGGCACTCACTCTAGCCCAGGCAATAGAGCGAGACTCTGTCTCAAAAAAACAAAAACAAAAAAACAACAACAAAAAAAGAATTTGTATTCTTAAATACAGGCTGGGTGTGGTGGCTCATGCCTGTGATCCCAGCACTGTGGGAGGATTGCTTGAGGCCAGGAGTTTGAGACCAGCCTGGGCAACGTAGCAAGACCCCATCTCTAAAAAAAAAAATTAGTTGAGCATTGTGGCATGAGGACAGCTTGAGCCCAGGAGTTTGAGGTTGCAGTGAGCTATGATGATGCCATTGCATTCTAGCCCAGGCAGCAACAGAGCATGACCTTGCCTCAGGAAAAAAAAAATGTATCTAACTATGTATGCACAGTGGATTAGAGGGGTCAGACTGAAGGCAAGAATCTGGAGCTGTTGATAAGTCTAGTCCATTTTGTGTTGCTGTACAGAATACCCAAGACTGGGTAGCTTATACACAATAGAAACAGTTCCAGAGGCTGGAAAGTCCAAGAGCATGGTGCTGGCATTGGGTGAGGGCCTTCTTTCTCTGTCCTTGTAGCCAGAAGGCAAAAGGGCAAGAGGAAGTACACTTGGGAACGAGAAAGAGAGGGAGATGGAAAAGGGGCCAAATTCTTCGTTTATCTGGAATCCACTATTGAGATAATGGCATTAGCGTATTCCTGAGGGCAGAGGCTCATGACCTAATCACCTCTTAAAGGTCCCACCTCTCAACACTATTGCATCGGGCACTAAGTTTCCAACACATGACACATTCCAGTTATAATAGGCAGGATGTCAAGTGTCTGATGTCATGGAGGAGAAGCTTCTTGTTGCAGAAGTCAGACCCAGGAGCCCAAGGTGGACATGGCCTTGAGCTACCCCATGGGCATGAGCTCTCATACAGCAGTGAACCATGGGCCAAGAGGGCCCTTCTGGGGGTGCTCAGGCCGGGACCCCTGCTTCAGAAGGAAACCAGTGTTGATTGCTGTTCTTACTACATTCCATCCAAGATGTGCTTCATCCTCCTCACAGTTGATGAGGTCAGGATTGTCACTCCCTTTTAGGGACAGTGGGACTGAGGCTCACCGAAGGCCACACAGCACGCAAGAAGCAGAGCCACACAGCACGCACCTCAGTCTGAGATCCTGCCGCTTCTCTCGGGGCCTCTGCTCCCCTGACTGCTCTGGGTGGCTGTGGGGCAGGACTTGAGGATGGATCTGAGGCTCAGTGACTGCAATGGCTCAGGGGGACTGTGATCCAGGCACTTGCCCCAGGAGCATGGGCTCCTCAGGGAGCCAGGCTCAGCCTCCCGGGAGGACGTTTGTGCCAGACTGAGGTGGAGCCCCCTTGGTCCATGCTGTCACCGCCAGAGGGCGCAGCTGTTGCCCAGGTGAGGGCAAGGGGAGGCCCCTTCCCAGCTTCCGGAGAAACCCAGCGACTCTTGGTCTGGAAGCTGCCTGGCCAGTGGCATTCCTGTCTTTCTCAACTGAGGTCTTATTGACCCTTCCTCCCAGGTTCCTTTTCTGCTCAGGGAGTCAGATTTCCTCGGTGTGGGTGTCAGGAAGCCTGGGGTCTCCTTACTGACCTCACCCTGGTCCTGCTCTGTCCTGCCCCCACACCACTCCCAGATGTGCCTGCCTTGCCCCCATTAGCCCTCCTCGCAGGACCTCGGTGTGAAGTGGTGCTTGGGTGCTTGGATTGCCACCTCTGTCCCCTTCTCTCAGCCTCTGCACAACCTTGGTGGGGGGACTGGGGGGAGCGTGCAGGCCAGGCCAGGGGATCATAACAGGGCCTAGAGTTGGGGAGGACAGCACCCTGGGCCACACAGCCTGCGGGGTGGGGACAGTGGGCATGTGGGGAGGAGGGACCAAGTTCCTGTCTGGGTAGGACTGAGAGGGTGGGGACCTAGGAGGGAGCTCCCATGCTCCTGGCACTCTATAGCCCACCTCCGGCTAGGCTCCCAGTCCACAAAAGCACCTCCCCCAAGAGCCCCCAGTTGCTCAGCCAGGTTTCTGCTCAGATCCTGCCACCAGCCCTCCCCCACCCCAGGGCCCGCCCTCCTGCCTGCCTCCCTCCCCAAGTTTAGCCCCTTGGCCATGGCCACTGAGGGCCTGGCCAGGGTCCCAGGCACCACACCACAGCGGCCGGCCTTGCAGGGCCAGAGCTTGGGACAGTCCCAGTCTGTCTGGCAGGGCTGGCGGGCTTGGATTGGCTGGAGCTGCCCCCGCCTTTGGGAGGAGGGAGTCGAGAGGGGAGGCCGGTGGCTTACCCAAGGTCACCCTTCTTTTCTTTCCCAGCATCCCTGTTCAAACTTTGTCCCCTCCGCCTCACCTTGAGGAGGGAGGAGGCCGGATGCCCAGCAGGCGAGCATAGAGGAGCCTGGGGAGGAGAAAGGCTCTCTGGGCTCTTGATATTTATTTATTCAACACATACTGAGTGCCTAGTGTATGCGGGGCCCTGAGAACACAGCAGCGAACACAATCCCTGCCCTGATGGGGCTCACAGCCCAGCAGGGAGACAGGCAAGAAAAATAGCCACAGAAATCATGTAAACATGTGTCCCTAAGCTGTGTGGCAAAGGCACCAAGTGGGATTTGGCTTGGCCAGAGTGGGCTTCCCTGGGATGAGGAGATCCCTGGGATGAGGAGACTTTTCTGGCCTTGGCGAGCAAGGCCAGCTTCAGGCAGAGGCCTGTGTGGGGACCAAGAAAGCCTCAGTTTCCTCATCTGGAAAAAGGCAGGAAGCGATTGTTCCCCGATCACAGCTTGCTGCAAGCGGCCTGCAGCCCTCTGAGAACGCGCTGTCGTCCTCCCTGTGGAAGGATGAGTACGCGCTCCTCCGCGCAAATGGCGGGGAGGGCATTCCCGGAGCTCCGCATCTCTCGCCAAGCTCTGAGGTGGCCTCAGGGAGGTGAGGGACCCTAGTTCTGGGGCCGCCCTGTGTGTTGTGAGCTTCCATGGCCCCTTGAGCTGCCTCAGGCTGGGGGAAAGGAGAGGCTGGTCCCCGGCTGTCTCTCCTCTCTCCCTCCCACACACACCCTGTGTTCCTGGCCACGTGGCACCTCTGCACCCCAGGGCTGGGGGAGGATGATTCCTGACCTGGGGGCTTGGGGAGCCCAGGAAAGGTGGGTGAGATTTTGGGTATTGCTGAGTCAGGTCCTGTGGTGCAGCCCTGCCCTGCAGCCCCAGGGCGTCAGGGAGGGGGTGCTGTCTCTTTAAGAGCCTTCAGGCTGCTGGGAGCAGATGGCCAGGCTGGCCGGGGCCCCTTGTCCTTTGTGTGGCTTTGCACAAAAGAGGGGGCCAGCTGGGGAGGGGGCGGCTGCAGCAGGTGGGAGGGGTGGGGCCTTGCCCCTCCCCCTCCTAGCCCTGCACCCTTGCCCCTTGAGGAGGGGGTTGCTCACTAGGAATGCACCTCCTCTCAAGACACTGTGGCCCCCATACTCACCCCCAAACTCCTAGGATACCCCCCCCCGTGTCATCTCCTGCCTTCAAGGCAGAAGCCTTACCACGCTAGGGCCTAGGGACCTTCCCCTAAGGAATAAACTTCCCTTCCCTGCCCCCACCTCCAGGGCAGACTTCCTTTGGCCCTGAGTGCCTGGCTCTAGCGAGAAATTAATTAGGTTTTTACTTGGGGGGCTTGGTGCTGGGGTAGGAGGGAAGCCAGTGGCTGGGGATCCTTGTTAGAGAGAATGGGGGTACCTGGGGCAGTCCTGGAGGAGGGAGGCAAATCAGCCTGGTGCTGAAGCCTGGGGCCGAGGGTGAGGAGGTTGGGCCCTGGACCCCAGTGTGGGATGGAGGGGAGGAGGCGCGCGGGCATGGGGCACCCAACTGAGGGTCTTGCCTAATGGGGGAAACCAGGCAAGATGGAAGCCACCAGGTTGGAGAGGGTGGTGTGCAGCAACGGTTGCCTCCCAAGCAGGAGGGGGCAGAAATGAGAGCCTCCCCAAAGCATGGAGGTGCTGGGGGCAGGGATGGCACCCTGCCACTCAGAACAGGCCAGCCTGGGAAGACTCCTTTCACCTTGGAGCAGACCTCCTTAGCTCAGATCAGTCTTTGGTCCATTCGTTCTTCCCGTTTGTCCAGACCTCCCCACCCTGGGGCTTGGTGCCCAATTCATGATTTAAGAGGAGGAAAAAGGCCCCATAGCCCTGGCCGGAGGTGTGGAGGGCAACGTGGCTGCTGGCTGGGTGGCCCCAAGTGGCCCGACAGCGCAGCAGCCGGGTGGGGTCAGGCCTGGCTTTGCGCGGCCGCCCGCAGGAGCCCCCAGGAACAGGCGGCCCCAGCCGGGTCGCGGCCCGACCGCAGGACCCTGGCCGCGCGGCCGCAGGCAGAGTGGGGGCGGGGATCCCTGGCTGGGCCCTGGGCTGCTTCTAAATTTAGAAATCTGATTACAGAGTGGCCGTGGAAGGGAAGGGAGAAGAGGGCGCAAGTGCAGGCTTGGCTCGGTCTGGGCACAGCGGGGTGTGCCCGGGTGGAGGTGTGTCCAGGAGTCTGGGGCTCCGGGTGGGAGGGGCGGCGGGCGGGGGCTCTGGCTTGTGTGCGCCGCAGCACGTGCCCCGGGCGGCAGGGACCGGCACCAGCGCAGCTAGCAGGCTCGGAGCCGCCGCCGGTGTGTGCGCTGGCTCTTTGTGTGCCTGGCAGGGTGGCTGGGTCTGGCTTTGAAAGTCTCTGCCCACCCCCTCCCCCATCTCCGTCTGTGCCGCTCTACCCGCTTCCCTGTCTGTCATTCTGCCCGTGCTTGTCCGGGGGGAGGGGGATGCAGCTTCCAGCTGGGGTGACAGTGAACCCTGTGGGGAGGAGACCCAGCTCCTCCCTCCCCTGCAGTCCAGACCTTCCACTATACTCCCTACTACCCATCCCTCAGCCCTTGCTGCCACTGTTTTGGGGTGCAGACTGCAGCAGTTACAGGGAGTTGAGGTGACCCCCGGAGACCCACAGATCCACCAGAAGCCAGGCTCTTGGCCGGGTAGCTCTTGGAGGAATTCACTCCTTGCCTGTCAGGCCTCCCATCCGTTCTGGCCCCCAAGGGGGCATGAAGGGGGGTCCCCCTGCGGAAGGGGGGCGGGGAGTTCCTTGGCAGGAAGGGAAATGGAAGGAAAAGCTGGGCTCCACCCGGGCGGGCGGGCAGGCGGCCTCAGGGTCCCCGGGGCAGACGGCAGTAACCCGAGCCCACTAGTAAGTGGGGCTGCTGTGCGCGTGGGTGGGGCTGACCCCCGGCTACTCCTGGGGGGCAGTAGGGTTCCCCCAGGGGCAAGTCTGGGAGCTCAGGGACGCGAGGGGGGCCCCGCAGAGGGACACGCTCCCTACCCGGGTCCTGATCCCACCCCCTGGAGGTCTAACCCTGGCCCCCAGGCCCCGCCCCCCGGCCGTCCCTCCCACCCCAGGGCCAGATGTTCAGCTGGCGGAGGCATCGGCTGGGGGAGGGGTGCTGAGGCCGCAGCCGGCACTACTTCCCTGCCAGCAGCTTCATTGTGTGCGCGAGGAGCGAGCGGCGGCGGAGAGCGGGCGAGCTAGCGGCAGCCCGAGAGCGGCGGGGAGAGCGAGCGCTTCGGGGAGGGTGCGAGGCGGCACCCGCGGCTGCGCTCCGCCCGCCTCCCGGCAACTCTGCCTGCGCCGCGCGCTGTGCGCGCCGTCCCGCCGCCGGGGCCCCGCTGGCTGCCGTCGCGGGCAGGGGTCTGTGTGGGACAGGGGTCCCCACCTGGAGACTGGGGCATCCCTGGCGCAGCCGAGAGGCGCGGAGCCCGCGGGGAGCGCAAATTGTGCTGCAGCGCCCGCTCGCTGAACGGCGTGGGCAGGCGGGCGGCGGGGTTCTGGGGCGCCCCGAGGGCAGGGCGCCCCGGCTTCTCCCGGGGAGCCCCAGCCCCGAGGGGCGTACAGAACGAGCGTGCCTCAGCCGCACCGGACCTTGCGCTCATCCCCCGCGTACCCCACTTCTGCACAAACTTTTCTGACGCCCTCGCCCGTGGGGGTCGCGGAGAGCGCTGGGGCTGCCCGCTGGCTCCCGCCCCGCCAGACCCCAGCCACGCTGACCTCCTGCCTCTCGTAACCTCAGTGGCGACCTCTCCAGGCCGGGCCGGGCGCGGCACTCGAGGCGAGCGCGGCAACCACCGTCGCTCTCCGAAGGCTCCCGCGCCCCCCGGGGCAGCTGGGCGGGGTAATGCCCTCTGTGATGGAGAAGCCGAGCGCGGGCTCCGGGATCCTGTCCCGCAGCCGGGCCAAGACGGTGCCCAACGGTGGACAGCCCCACTCGGAGGATGACAGCAGCGAGGAGGAGCACTCGCACGGTGAGCCCGGCGGCCTAGGGTTAAAGGCGCGCTGGCCCGAGGGGCAGCGCGGGGTGCGGCGGGAGGGGGAAGAGTTGCAGACCACGGGCCTGTTACACTGATGCTTCCTGCCTCTCCTGGATTGGAGCCTCTGGCTTGCTTCCACCCCAAGCGCTGGGTGCCGGCACCGGGAGTCTGGAGGCTGGGCCCCTAGGTGCCGTGGATGCGGTCCTGCCCGTCCCCGCCCTGGCCTCAGTCCCTCAGGGACCCAGGCATCCCTCCCTTGCAGAGATTGGGTCCCGCATACCTTGCCACCTTGCAGGGGACTGAGGTCTGGCTGGAGCAGGGGCTGGAGAGACACCTCCACACCCAGCTGTGAGGCTCATGTGGGGAGGAGCCTTGGGTGCCCTGCAAGGCTGCGGTCTAGGTCCAGGGGCTGCCCTCCAACCCTCCAGTCCCCAGCCAGAACAAAGCGCTCTGTTTGGCTTGGGCTCTGGAACTCTCCCCGTGGCTACCCTCCACCCCCAGTGGCCATGACTAGGCAGGGTCTCTTCCAGTTCCTCTGTGGCTGAGGGTAACAGGGGTGAGGGGGAAGCTCAGGGAAAAGTGAGCCTCTTGGAAGATGGGGGCCCTGGGTGGTCAGGAAGGAGAACTCCAGGCCAGCCACCTCCCCCGCATCCTCTCTCCCTCCCTCCCTGGAGTGCTCACGGCCTTCCCCTGGCTCCACAGACAGCATGATCCGCGTTGGAACCAATTACCAGGCCGTAATTCCGGAGTGCAAGCCTGGTGAGTGGCAGGACAGGCTGCGACGGGGGAGGCCTGTGGCTTGGCCTTCAGCCCCACCTGGGGGGCCCTTGGCTGGCTCCCACTGGAAGGGAGGCAGGGGTGGGTGGCCCCATGGCATGGTTAGTTTTCCTGCTCTGCCTTCCTGTCTGGTTCTATGCCCCTCCTTCCCCTCTGGGCCTCACCTCCCAGGCCCCACTCCGCTGCCCTCTGGCCCTGGCTAGCTTGCGCCAGCAGGCTGATCTGAGCGTCTCCCCTCTGCTCCTCGGCCTTTCAGAGAGCCCCGCACGCTACAGCAACAAGGAGCTGAAGGGGATGCTAGTGTGGTCACCCAACCACTGTGTGTCAGATGCCAAGCGTGAGTGGGGCGGGACCCTGGTTCATCCGTGGGAGGTGGGGACTTGGGTTCATCCCACCCCCAGGCCAGCTTTTCCCAGAGGGGGGCTGGAGGCTGAGGTGTGCAGGCTGGGGTTCGGGGCCTAGTCCCTGGGGGTACCCCTTTCTGGAAAGGTCTGGGTTAGGAGCTGTCACCCCCTCCAAGACCCCGCCCCTTCCACCCCTGCAGTTGACAAGTACATTGCGATGGCCAAGGAGAAGCATGGCTACAACATCGAGCAGGTGAGCCTTGGCCCCGCAGGGATTTGGGAGTGGGGACGGGACAGTGCTGGGGGCAGCTGAGCCTGAGTTGCCCCTAATCCCGAGCCAGGCGCTGGGCATGCTCCTGTGGCATAAGCACGATGTGGAGAAGTCACTGGCTGACCTGGCCAACTTTACCCCGTTCCCTGATGAATGGACAGTGGAGGACAAGGTGCTGTTTGAACAGGCCTTTGGCTTCCATGGCAAGTGCTTCCAGCGGATCCAGCAGATGGTAAAGCCCTTCCACCTGCCCAGCGCTCCTCAGCTCCTCCTTCCTGAGGAGTTGAGAAGCTTACCTGGGGCCCAGGGTCTTGGGTGGGCCCCAACCTCTGGCCTTGCCTCCTCCAGCTGCCTGACAAACTGATTCCCAGCCTGGTGAAATATTACTACTCTTGGAAGAAGACCCGCAGCCGAACTAGCGTGATGGACAGACAGGCACGGCGGCTGGGGGGCCGCAAGGACAAAGAAGACAGGTGGGGGAACAGGCAGGCACCAGGTGGGGGCAGGCAGAGTCCTGGCCCCTGCCTCATTCCCTCCCTGGCCCCTGTGTCAGCAGTGATGAGCTTGAAGAAGGACGAGGAGCTGTGAGTGAGGGAGAGCCCGATGCTGGAGACCCCAAGCGGGAGGTGAGCTCTGAGCTCCCAGAGCTGGTGTGGCCCCACCTGCCTGCTGCCTCTGCTCCGGCTCTGCACCACCCATGCCCTCCTCTTCCCCGGCAGCCTCTGCCCTCTCGGCCCCTGAATGCGCGCCCAGGCCCCGGGAAGAAGGAGGTCCAGGTGTCTCAGTACCGCCACCACCCCTTGCGAACCCGGCGTCGCCCACCCAAGGGCATGTACCTGAGCCCTGAGGGCCTAACTGCAGTGTCAGGAAGCCCGGACCTGGCCAACCTCACACTCCGAGGTCTGGATTCCCAGCTCATCTCCCTCAAGCGCCAGGTGGGGGCTGAGAAACGAAGGGGCCATGCAAGGGGGGAAGTTGGCACCTGGGAACTAAACTTTGGGGGCAGCTAAGGTGTAAGGGAGAGGGTGCAGGTGCCAGGCCTGTCTCTGCCCCATCCTCAGGACTCTGGGTAATGTGGCATTCTTTTCTGGGCCTTCTAAAAAAGTGGTCTGGGCCAGGCACAGTGGCTCACACCCGTAATCCTAGCACTTTGGGAGGCTGAGGCAGGAGGATGGATTGAGGCCTGGAGTTTAGCAAGACCCTGTCTCTACAACAAACAAACAAAATTTGTCGGCAAAAAAGAGAGAACCCCAGCATCTCCCTGACTGAGTGGTTGCGATGGGGGGAATGAGCCAGATGGTGGGTGGCAGAGAGCTTTGCCAGGGCAGTGGGGCTGGTGTCTGTGCAGAAATAGGGCCCTGCTAGGGGAGTGGCGGCCTGCCTGCCAGGGAGAGTCTGATGTGCCTCTGTTTCCTGGCCCTCCCAGGTGCAGAGCATGAAGCAGACCAACAGCAGCCTGCGCCAAGCCCTGGAGGGCGGCATCGACCCGCTCCGCCCCCCCGAGGTGAGGCTCTTCAAGCATGGGTACAAAAAAGGGTTCTCTCTGGAGGCAGAGCAGAAAGGGTTCTGCTTGGGGGCCAGGGCTTCCATTCCCACATTTTGAAGCCTAAGGGATACATTCCTTGCTTTCCAGGCCAATACCAAGTTTAACTCCCGCTGGACCACAGATGAGCAGCTTTTGGCTGTCCAAGGTGGGTTAGGCCATGGGGAGAAGAGGACCCCAGGAATCGATCTCCCCACCCTCCAAGCAGCTGGGGGTAGAGAGGAAGGATTAGGGAAGTAACTAGTTCTAAGGGGTATTCACACTCTGCTGCCCTTCTGGCCCTTGCAGCCATCCGTAGATATGGCAAAGACTTTGGGGCTATTGCAGAGGTGATTGGGAACAAGACTCTGACCCAGGTGAAGACCTTCTTTGTGAGCTACCGTCGTCGCTTCAATCTGGAGGAGGTGCTGCAGGAATGGGAGGCCGAGCAGGATGGGGCCCCTGGAGCCCCCGTCCCCACGGAGGAAGCTAGGAGAGTGGCTCCCTTGCCAGCCCCATCCCTAGAGGAAGACGATGAGGTGAGAAGGGAGGAGAGGAGAGGCACCCCCTTGGTCCTTAGACCCGGCTGAGGGTGGTGAAGAGCCTGGCTTCTTACCGCTTCTCTCTCCCCTCAGGTCCAGATTACATCTGTCTCAACATCTGTGCCCCGATCAGTGCCCCCTGCGCCACCCCCCCCTCCACCTCCCACCTCGCTGTCCCAGCCACCCCCGCTGATGAGGCCACCTCTGCCCACGGCTCCCACTCTGCTTCGCCAGCCACCCCCACTACAGCAGGGCCGCTTCCTCCAGCCCCGGCTGGCCCCCAACCAGCCCCCACCGCCTCTCATCCGCCCTGCTCTGGCTGCCTCCCGCCATAGTGCCCGTCCTGGCCCTCAGCCCCCACCCACCCTGATTGGAGCCCCTTTGGAGCCTCCAGCACCCTCACTCTGAGCCCTGAGGTCCCCCACCTTCAGAGGCTCCAGAACCCCTTTGCTGGACATCCCCAGGCATCGCTAGTGTCCCTGAGGACAGATGGGACTAAGGGCTCTTGCCAGGGCTTTCAAAGACCCAGAGCTGCCGACTGGCACAGGCTGGACCTGTGGGTTCTGCATGTGTTTCTGGCAGCCTGTCCCCTCCAGCCAGGGGCTGGGCTCAGGGGCCTTCTGGGCTGGCCGGAGGGTACTTTCTGCTTCCGGGCTGGGAGTGGAATGGCTGCCTCCTGGTGTGCTGGGGCTTGGCTCCTGGGCCCTGCCCTGTGTGTAGGGCTAGTGACCTTAGTGTGGGAGTGAGGGAGAGGACAGTTTGGTGTGTTGGCTGTTCTCATTCCTCTTTCCCTTCTTTTAGCAATAAGTCTGGGGTGAGGTAGGGAGGGGGGCAGGAGGGGGTAGGTGGGCCTCACAGCCCCAGAGGCTGGAAGGGAAGCTCTGTTTTCAGGGGCTGGTGGGAAATGCTGAAGAGCTGAGGGGACCCACCATGCCCACCTCCTAAAGGCTTGGAGAAAGGGGGGTTGGGAACTTATACAGCAGACATGGATTTATTTTTCAACATTTTTAAAAAATAAAAAAATAAAGCCTTCTAAGCCTACGGAGTCCTCTTTCCCTTTTGGTCTAAGGGCCCTGGGCTTTGCTTCCAGTCTGTGCCTGGAGGGTGGTAGGGAGCTGGGCCCACCCAGTGCTGGCCTCTCCCTCAGGCCCCAGACAGGAATCAGCTCTCCTGCAAGGCAGGTGGGCTGGGCCACATCTTGCCCACAGGGGACTGGGTCCCTGCCTGGCTGGGAGAAGAAACAGGAGCAGGCAGCTCAGATTCCAAACATTCTCTTTATTACGTGTTTGATCCAGAGGAGAAACTAAGTGCAGGGCGGGGGAGGAGGGGGCTAGGCGGGGAGGGGCCACCTTGCCTGGGTGCCCCCCAGCCCCCACCCCCTTCGGGAGCCAAGCCATGCCCTCCCGGCCCCCTCAGAGCACCCGGGCTGTTCCCTAGGGCAGGAGGGGGGAAAGGAGTAGGGGAGCCCTTGGTCTGAGCCGCATAGGAGTGTGGGGCAGGAGGGCTGAGGTTGGTGAGGCCCCTTCCTGGGACCCAAGGGCTCGCTTAGTCGCTGACCCTGGCCTGGGGGCGGGAGGTGATGAATAAGGGTGGAGTCGTCATGAATCAAAAAAAAATAATAATAAAATAATAAAATAAAAAATAAAACCCATCACAAAAAAATGTACAACTCAGGTGAGGGTAGGGGCAGCCTCTGTGTAGGACTCCCTCCCCCAGTTACTCAAGAACAGAAATAGCAGAGAAATAAATTAAGGGATGCAGTGGCCGCCACCAGCCAAGCGTCCACAACCACCCACTCCCACACTGGCCGAGAGGTTAGCAAGCTGGGAGTCACTTGGCCTGTCTGTCCCCACCCCATGGAGGCAGACGCTCCCGGCCCTTCTGCCAGGCGGCCCCAAGGCCCTGGGCAGCGTCTCCTGAGAGGAGGGGCGACAGTGTCAGGAAGAAAAGGCAAGGCTGAGAGATGAGTGGTGAGGGAAGTCACTGCTATGGAGCAAGCTGGTGCCCAGATTAATGCCAGTGAAGGGGAAGCCGTGGGGGAGAGGAGCAGCGAGGGGGGCTGTGCTTTCAGACAAAGGCTCTCCCATAATGGAGAACGCCCAGCGCCCCTGCTCTGGAGACCAGCAGCCCAAGCAGCCCCCTGGGGGCTGAGGAGCCCATCTGCCCTGCGGTCCCATCCCCTCTCCCAGCCCTGGGGTCATCCCCTCCTACCCAGGAGGGGTGGGAGAAGATGGCACAGACTTTTGAGGAGGGGAACAAATGTCCCCACAGCAGCTTGTGGAAGGAAATGCCCAGCTCTGGGGAAGGAGGCGGCAGAGGGCATAGCATGGAGGGAGGCCAGAGCCTCTGCCAGCCCTCGCCGCCTCAGCAGCCCCAGAGCAGCCACCAGCCCCACCCACTCAGGGCTGCGCAGCACCCCACCCCCCACCCCGCGCCCCGCGCCCCATGCCCAGGCCTCCAGCCAGGGGCCTGAGGTCAGGGGAAGGCCACCTCTGGTGGTTCGCTTGGAGGGGAAGGAGGGGAGGAGAGGGGAGAAGCCCAAAAGGGGCCTGGCGGAGGGCCTGGCAGGGAACTCCACCACTCTTGCCTGAGAGTGTTCCAGCCCTGAGCCACCCTCCCGGGAAACCCCACAGATCCAGTCTCGACTGTCCCAATGGGGCAGGGAGGAAAGGTGGCCGCTGGGATTTTTTTTTTCTTTTTTCTTTTTGGTAATAAAAAATTTCTTGGTTTAGGCGAAATACTCTGTGCAACCGCAGTACCGAGGGGGAGCCCTGCCCCCCCATCCACCCTCCCCTTCCTTTGCCTCCTGTGGGGGAGAGAGGGGAAGGGGGAATTTCTGGGCAGGGGTGAATGTGGGGGGAGGACCGTCTCCCATCCCCCACACACGGAAGAAAAAACAGAAGGGCCAGGGCGGGGAGAAGTGCCAGCAGGGGAGACACCAATCCATCGCTGCAGTCTCGCCCAGGTGGGACGGAGCGGCCGGCCCCAGCAGCCAAGTCCAGCTGGCCCGCCTCTGCCGCCCCCGACTCCTGGCAGCCTGTTAAAGCTTCAGCTCGTTGGCTATTTTGGAGGCAATGTTTTTGAAGGCCATGGAGGTGCCCGATATCCGCTTAAACCGAACCCCATTGAGAGACAGCCTCGGCAGTTTGCACACCTCCATCTCCCACTGCACGAAGTCCTCGTGGCCCGGCGTGCCGTGCATGCACAGCAGCATGTACTTCTCGTGCAGCTCGCTCTGGCAGCTGTTCGCGTCCAGCACCTTGCGGATCTCCCGCATCATCTCGTTGGGCTCCATGGAGCTCGTGGTCTTCATGCTCCACGTGAAGCGGAGTGAGCGTGGCTTGGCCTCCCGAAACTCTTCCTTTTCTTTGTCGTTGCCTCCGCCGCCTACCACATGAGGTCTGTGGAGAGGGCAGCGAAGAGTCAGGCGAGGGGCTGAGGCCCCCCACCCCCGGGAGAGCCACCCTGGCAGACAGCCCGAGACCAGAGAGGAGAGCGGGAGGAGCACGGGAGCAACAAGGCTGGCGAGACCCTGGCCTGGGCTGGGCAGAGGGAGGCGAGGGGGCGGCAGTCCTCCGACCGGCCATCTGTCAGGATGGGGAAGGGCAGAGCAGCCAGCCCCAGGGCAGGGGGTGGCAGCTCCATGCTGCTACAGGTTCTTTTCTTTGAAGAGGGGAGGGTCAGGGAAGAAATGAGTGCACGCAACACACTGAGCACAGACTCTTTCTCCAGAAAGCAGCAGCTGAAAGCTCAGGTAGTCAAGGGACAGGAGTCTGTAGCTCCAACCGCCCAACCCAGGGCTTCGACTTCCAGAATATGCCAGATCTGAGAAGGGCCCAGAACCACTGCAGTTGGGTATGGGCAGGGAAGGCCCCAGAGGGTGGGGACAGGGCAGAACCACCAGAGGAAGAGCCAAGTGGCAGAAGGAAGAGAGGAGCAGGAGGCTTGTGGCAAGCCCGGTGGCCCGGGCAGGGCCAGTGCTGGCTCCAGCCCTCTCACCTGAGCGTCTCCACTCGGTCTTTGCTTTCAGGTTCATTCAGGTTCCTCAAAAAACAGAGCGAGGGAGAGTTTAGTGCTGGGATCTCTCGCTCCTTCCACCGCCACAGACCCAGGTGAGAGTGGGTCTGGGGAGATGCTACCAGTGGGTGGGCAGGACCCAAGCCCAAGGCACGTGCCCATCACCTGGCAGGCCAACATGGCTCTGCAGCACCTCACACTGGCAGCTGGATCGTCCTTCCCAACAGGGAGCCCAGCACATGAGGCCTGACCCTCCCCACACTCCCAGATCTGTGCTGGGGAGACGGAGCAGAGGCTTCGGCAGGCAGGGGATGGCTGTGCACACACTGGTACCGAGCACACGGCCCCGCACATGGCAGCTTCCCCCGTCAGTCCACAGCCAGGGCTCTCGCTCTGCTCTGGGGGATGGGGGCTGTGAGTAGGCCTTCTGTACCAACGCACCAGGCTCTCAAGGACTGTAGTCCTGTTGGAGGCAGGGGGCTGCAATGCTTGGATCTCTGTGGGAGAAGGGGATGGGGTATGCAGAGGCCTCTCCCAGGGGGCTCAAAGTGCCAAGGCTTAGATCTGCATGGTGGGCACCTGGGGACAGGTGTCTGCTGATGAGTGGAAAAGGCCGCCTCCTCCGACCCTTCGTAAAGCCCCTACCTGCTGGCTTGCCAGGCCATCTGCTCGTACAGGAGGGAGGATGGAGGGTGGGGCGGGGCAGACACCTTGGGAGAGTGGGTGGGGAAGAGGTCTGGCCCTGCTGAGCGGCTTCTCCAGCTCCGGGCTGGAAGATGGGTGCCTGGAGCCGGGAAATTGGGGGCTGTGGGGGAGGGGGCTGTGAGAGAAGAGAGCAGCAGCAGCACATGGAAAGGAACACAAAGACACAACAGACACATGGGTGCAAACAAGCACACTGCGAGCGGGGAGCCCGGCTGTGCGAGGAGGGCGCCCTCCCTGCGCTCTCTCCTGGCCCCCACTGGGGCCTCCTGAGGTGGCAGCCAGCCATGCAGTGAAGAGCTGGGTGGGAGGAGGGCATGGGGAAAGCCTGAAGACTCTGTCTGGACAGTTCCTCCATCGGCGCGGGGCATGGGCTGACACCCTGGGGCACTAGTGCTCCCAATCTGGCCCTTGTTCTTCAGCTTGGTATCTGGCCCACCCAAGCCTGCAGAGAGGATGAGGATGAGGCCAGGTGTGAAGGAGCCAGGATGTGGCCCAGGAAGGGAGATGCCTGAGTGAGGGTACAGATCTCCCAGTGTTTTGCCAGGGCTTGGGTAGATTGGCCCCTGCCTTAGAATAGGGCATATCTGGAGAAAACAGCCCAGAGGCGAGGAGGCTTGGTTCATCCAGATGTGCTGGTAGCAGGGGTGTTGGGTTCTGCAGGAGCTGCCAGGAGGGAGTGCTGTGCCCCGTTTGTGAGGCAAAGGCTCCTTGGGCCCGGAGGAGTCAGACTGACACCTTGGGACTCTGGTGTCCCTGTAGTAGCTCCAAAGCCCTGCTATCCCATAAGCTACAGGGAAGAAGTCCTGAAATTCAGGAAGCCCAGGAAGGAGACCCCAAATGAGATACCATCCCAGATGCACTTTTAAGCCCAGTGGAGCCTCTTCACAGCGCATGCACATGACAGGGGAAAGGGCCAGAAAAGAAACCCAATGCTTGGGACCAAACCCTGGGGTGGGTGAGAGGAGACAATCTTAAAGGGAGAATTCCCTGAGAAGGTCTCCCCTTGCTTGAGGACAGGCATAACTGTGGGCCCAAGAAGGCCCCTCATTTTCAAAGCCATTTGCCCTGAGTGGGCCACGTGTTCCCAAGCCCTGCCTGTGTGTACGGGGCAGGGAGGGCGGGCCTTGTGCTGAAGCCCACTCAGAAGCAGGGGTCATCCCTTTAAGATGGCAGAGAAAGGAGGGCCACGCAGACTCGGTTAGCAGATGGGGGACAGAGCAAGAGCCAGAAAAGGAGAGTTAGTGATGGAGGCAGGACACAGGACACAGACACGCACACACACACAGTGGGCTCAACGCCTACCTTCTGGCAAACCTGAAAGACAGATTTCTAAAAAAACAAACAAAAAAAGACAAAATAAAAAAAGAAATAAAAAAAAAACCCAACAAGACGGTATGTGGATAAGCAGGTGGGGGTGGGCTTTACAGGTTCACGGGTCACCCCATTTTTGGAAGAGCCGCTCAGCGAGACTAGAGTCCCAGACTTCCAGACCTGCTCCCACCCTCTCTGCAAACCTCACACCTGCACTCGGGGGCTTGCACAGGGCCGTGGCTTTTGGCTCCTCCAGCAGAGTGGGGTGAAGTGCAGGAGGGCAGGTGAACCTGCACTCTCAAAGCCCCTGCTGCTTCATGAGCTGCTGCTCCAAAGGGGCAAGGAATGGGTGGGATGGGGACAGGGAACATTCCAAGAGGCCAGATGGCTGGATACACCTCAAGCTGTTCCTCTGTGGGGGTTTGAGAACCCCATGAAGAGATCCCACCCTGGGTCTAACGCAGGAAAACACCAGAGCATCGGAGACAAGGGAGCAGGCCGCCATGGGCCCTCACCAGCTATTTCGCGTACAGGCTTCATCCTGGGCACCCCCCAGTGGAAGAACGTGGCTGCAGTGAGGGGAGTGGCTGCATCCAGACGAAACCAACTGGCTGGGGGACAGGCGGTCAGAGGGGCAAGACAGAGACCAGGAAAAAATTTTCCTTGCCGGCCCAGCCTGGCTCACACCTCATGACTTTGCAGCTGCGTCACCAAATATAAGTTTCCATGGGAACCCAGGAGTGAAGAGGGGGGCTTTTATTTTAGTATCTGAGTTCACACTCTCCTAGAGAGGAGGCGGGATCGGCCATCTGCTTAGGGCCAGAGACTGAGGGGTGCCTGTGAGGAGTGAGGAGGCCTATGGGGGGCGGGCCTGGGCATACAGGTGTTGACAGAGACCCAATTCCTTAGGATTCCTGAGGCCTATTCTATCCCCAGGACTCAGCCCCGGTTCTGGGTATCCCTACCCCTCCCACCCTCAGGCAAGTAGGAAGGCCAGGCCTGAGCCTCTCTGCCACCCTAAGTTCCCTGGCTCACCTGCGTACAAACTTGGAGGTGAACTTGCTGAAGATGCTCCCAGAGGCCCCCCGCCGGCCCTGGCTGTGGCCAGAGGGAGAGGCTGGGGTCACACCGTAGGGCAAATTCTGCTGGTCCCGCACCTGTCGGAGCTGCCCAGCATGGAAGGTGCTTCGACTGGACACACCCCGGGGGAAATTAGTTCGTTCTGGGGCTCCACCACTGCTGCTGATGTTGTGGGCGGAGGGGGAGGCGACAGGGACACGCTGGGGGGCTGTGCTGTGGGAAAAGAAGTGGGGGTGAGGGGAACGTGTCAGGCAGAGGAAAGCCATTACCACCGGGCACCAGGAGCACCTTGCGGTGGGGACAGGGAGGGGCAATGCTAGGGCAGAGGCAGCCATCACGAGGACACAGAAGGAAGGGTGTGACCACTGAGGACAGCGGCAAGGAGAAAGCCTCGTGGAGGTGGAAGGAGATGGTTTGGGGAGGGAGGGAGGCAAGGAAGGACCTGTGTGTGGAGAGCAGTACAGGCTGGAGAGAGCGGGCTCCCTAGGAGCCAGCGACTGGGCCCTCAAGGGGACAACGGGACCAACCCTCGAGGACTGAGTCCCTGTGATGCTGACCATCCCCAGGGCCCTAAGGAAACCCATGAAGGTCCACAACAAAAAGGGTTCCCTTTGGAGCCTCAGGACAGCTTCCTGCATACCTGTTCAGAGAGGGAGAACTGGAGGAAAAGAGGTGCACTCTTTTTTCTTCCCTCCACTTCCTGGCCACAGGGGACAGAGCCAGTCCTTGTGGCTAAGATGACAAGAACAGAGCAGGACCCCCAGGTGGAAAGAAGAAATCGCTGGGGGAGGGGGAGGGCAGGCCGAGGGCAGCAGGTGCACAGCTGCCCCAGCACACTTGCCTGGGCCGCGGCACCTCACAGTTACTGTCCGTGGGGGGCAGCCCAGAGGCCTTGTTGGGGTGCACGGAGGCCGACATGGATTTCTGGTGCTGGCGGGGCCGGGCCGCAGAGACTGCGGCGGAAGCAGAAGCCGTGGAGGCCCGGGACCCTGGCATGGTTAGGCTAGGAGACAAAAGCAGCGGAGAGGCCTGGGTTAGGGTGGGTGAGGGCTGGAGGCCCGGGTTAGGAAGCAAGGGCAGAGGAAAGGCCAGAGCCAGCAGTGTCAGCAGTGGTGGATACGAGTCGGGCAGGGGAAGGCAGGGCTGGGAAGTGGAGGGCGGAGTGAGGAAGCAGTGAGGTGGGCCACAGCCTGGGAAGAGGAGACCAGAACGGAAGGAAAGCTGACAGGAGGCCACTGCTGTCTCCTAGGAATTCTAAGAACAAGGAAGTTTCTTCTACAGAAAGACAAGTGTGTTGCTAAGAGGAAACTTTCATGAAGCTTGGAAGAGGTGGAGCCAGGAACACAACACGCCAAGTGATGCTGACGGTCAAGGCTGGGGCTCTGCTCTCATGGGCACAGCTGGAGTCACCCTCGGTGTATACACCCCTCAGATGGGCATCTCTTGGTTCTGCCCTGAGCTGGGGCCTTCAAAACAAGGCCTTAGGCACTGATGCCTGGAGAAGGGCAGCTGCCGTGCCCTGGCTGCCGTCAAGAAGCAAGCAGGCAGCTGAAATGGTCACAGAGAGCCCCTCGCTCGGCAAACTGCAAGCAGCAGTCAAAAGAGGATGGGAAGGAAGAGATGGCGGGGAATAGGGGTAGGGGAGGTGGAAAGCTGGACTGGACAGAGCCAGGACAGAACTCCAGGGAGCAGGGAGCAATGCGCTGGTGAGGACAGGAGACAGTGCTGCTAACAGACATCACCCTGGAGATGTGGCTCTTGGGGAGCATGGCAGACAGTCCCAGGCCACTCACCTGTCTTTGCCATTCTGGATGGAGGCCTGGCCAAGGCTGGCCCTCTCCAAAAGTGGGGAATTCCTGCTTCGATTTGTGCTTGTGGAGAGGACACTGTTCTGTGGAATAAAGGGCAAGAGTTGGATCAGAAAACCAAAGCATTCTACAGTCAGGTTCTCTCCAGGGTTCACGGAACAGGCTTCCCCCGACCCACCACCTCAAGCAGACAGGGGTAGGTTAAAGCTGCAGTCCCCAACCCCCGGGCCATGGACTGGTACAGGTCAGTGGCCTGTTAGGAACTGGGCAGCACAGCAGGAGGTAAGCGGGGAGTGGGGGGTGGGGTGAGCGAAGCTTCATCTGTGTTTACAGCCGCTCCCCATCGCTCTCATCACTGCATAAGCTCTGCCTCCTGCCAGATCAGCGGCGGCATTAGATTCCCATAGGAGCACAAACCCCACTGTAAACCACGCATGTGAGGGATCTGCGTTGCTCTCCTCATGAGAAGCTAATGCCTGACGATCTCAGGAGGAGGTGAGGCGGTGATGCTAGCACAGGGGACCAGCTGCAAATACACATTGTCATTAGCAGAGAGGTCTGACTGCACAATAAATGTAATGCACTTGAACCATCCTGAAACATCTCTTCCCTCTCACCCTGTGAGAAAATTGTCTTTCATGAAATTGGTCCCTGGTGCCCAAAAGGTTGGGGACTGCTGGGTTAAAGAAAGGATTTTGCTTTCAGTCCTGGGGGCTAGGCTGTCTACAGTACAGGGAACAGGGTTAGGATTAATAAAAGAGCTGCCTGGAGAGCGCAGGCCCCACTGCAAGAGGAGGGAGAGGAGCAGACAGTGCCATGGCTCACCGTGGAGGGGGTGGGGGTGGTCTTCTTCCTCTCCATGCCGGGCAGGGGGCTGGCAGGCACCTTGGCTGTACTGCTGGCCTTCCGCCCTGACTCCCGGTCCTCCTCAGGCCGCTTATTTTCTGCGTTGTTACTCTGGGTCTTCTTAGAGTAGGAATTGGAGGTGGGAATGGCAGGACCAGCTACTGGGCCAGAGGGATGGTGGGAATAGGTAAGGCCAGGGGGTCTGCTGAGTGCCCACCCCACACACGGCAATCGCCTGTGGTCTGGCTGGCAACCCAGCAAACCCCATTCAACAGAGGATGAGAGAAGGTAAGTGACCTGTCCGCAGCCATGCCACTGAAAAGTGGGTGAACCAGGCCTGAAACTCAGCTGTGTCACCCAAAGCCCTCCAAGAACCTATGACGTCTCTGGAGAGGGGTGAGTCCTCGACATGCAACTCCCAAAACATTTACCCTGGTCACTGAAGCGCCGTTGCTTGGGGTTGGCTGAGACGCTGCGCTGTACCTTGTGGGATGGGGATGGGGCACTGCTATTGGTCAGATCAGCTGAAGGCCGGGGCTTCAAGGTGATGGTGTCACCTTCCAGCTGCAAGAACAGAAAACACAGCTTCAAGGGAGGGCAGAAGTCACACAGAGATCCCTACGGATGGGCACACTTACACATAACACCCTGCCCTGACACGCACACTCCCCAGGATCACACAAGACATCTACCCACGAGGCCAATACACAACTAAATGTAGTACCCCTTCACCCTGAAGACATACGTGCCCTGACACAAGACACTGACAAACAACCAAATACGCCTCCCCAAAAGACACCCTACCCTTAGAAAGTGATACTCAGGCCCACACACCCAGATACACACTACACACAAGAACATACGTTCAGACTCAAAACCCACCCCCGTCAACACAGAGTAATATGGGTCCACCCCAAGTGTCACCAGACACCTCCTGCGCAGGCTAAGGTGAGAACCAAGAGAGGACAGTCACCACCTCCAAGCGGGGTGGTGGCGGGGAGCGGTGAGGCTGTGAGTTCATGTGGGGATACACAGATGGTGAACAAAACCCAAATGGGCAGAATAATTACAAAGCCTCCAGATCCACAGATGGGAGAATGGACATACATGTACACAGATACATACACCCAGGCAGAAGTAACACATAGACTCAAGCTCCCTGTAAGACACAGAGACAGCCCCAACACATAAACCCAGAAATGTACACTTCCAGATACAGAGAGACACACAAAGATAACATAACAAGATCAACACAGAATTGCCAGCTGGACGACCTAGACCCATCTAATTAACACAGATTGAGCCAGATTAACTCACCTGCAACAACACCCAGACCCAGTCCCAGACCCCACCAGCTTTCTCATTCATTCACTGATAGAGATCAGTGAACGGGCCAGAGGACCTTAGACACCAAAGCTGAGGCTTAAAATTGGTTAGCAGAGAGCATGCCTACTCAGAGATGAGCTTCTGCCCCCAGCACATGCTAGAAGCATGGGCTACTACTAACAGTGAGGCTGGCCAGTCAGGGAGTGGAGCAGGGAGCACACACCTCAGAGCTCTTGTAGCCCAGGAGCAGGTAGGTGGCCATCACCTCGTTGTACCTCTGGCCCACCAGCGAATCCTGGATCTCTTCCCGGGTGTAACCCATGGACACCATCAACTCTGCACAGGGAGGACACACGGTGAAGACTAGTCTTGACTCCCAGGCAAACTCAACCTCATGGCCCAGCACAGCCTCACCTGTCCGCCGGGGGTCCTTGTAGTCAGGGAGTGGCTCCACGTAAGGCTTTAGTTCATCATCTTCGTGACCCACATTCATCCATCGATCTTTCATGATTTGCTGGGAGCACAGGGAAGGGAAAAGGGCAGAGGGGGAGGAAACTCAGCTTGGAGGTTTCCGTGGGGACCCCAGGAACTTCAGTTAGCTGGGCTCTAGGCTACTCACCTCTAAAGTGCCTCTCTTGCTGGGATTAAGAATGAGAAACTTCTTAAGCAGGTTTTCACAGTCCGTGGACATGTAGAATGGAATACGGTACTTTCCCCTCAGTACCCGCTCCCGAAGCTCCTATAGGAGGAGGAAAATTTAAATCACCCTGAGGCCAAGGGAAGAAACCTAACATCCCAAGACTAGCTAAGCAGACATAAATGAAATATGGTAGAAGGCAGACAGCCCAGGACAAGACAAGGCACTTCACCAGAAAGGTAGTGAGGCCAAATACCCTTGACTAGTCCGAGGCCTTGGTGGGGGGTGGTGAACACATACATACATGCACTTTCTCCCAATTCTTCTTTTTTTTGAGACAGAGTCTCACGCTGTTGCCTGGGCTAGCCATGGCATCAGCCTAGCTCACAGCAACCTCAAACTCCTGGGCTCAAGCAATCTTACTGTCTCAGCCTCCCGAGTAGCTGGGACTACAGGCATACGCCACCATGCCTGGCTCATTTTTTCCATATTTTTTAGTTGTTGAGCTAATTTCTTTATTTTTATTTATTTTTTTTTTGAGACAGAGTCTCACTTTGTTGCCCGGGCTAGAGTGCCGTGGCATTAGTCTAGCTCACAGCAACCTCAAACTCCTGGGCTCAAGCGATCCTTCTGCCTCAGCCTCCCAAGTAGCTGGGACTGCAGGCATGCACCACCATGCCCGGCTAGTTTTTTCTATATATATATTTAGTTGGCCAATTAATTTCTTTCTATTATTAGTAGAGACGGGGTCTCGCTCTTGCTCAGGTTGGTCTCGAACTCCTGACCTTGAGCGATCCGCCCGCCTCGGCCTCCCAGAGTGCTAGGATTACAGGCGTGAGCCACTGCGCCCAGCCCTGTCCCAACTCTTGAGAAAGGAACTGAGGTCATTCACTCCCAGGTACAGAAGACCTTTCACCTGCTGCCACTTCAGCACACCCTGCTTTTACGCTCTGGCTTGGGACAAAAATGTAGGCAGGTGGTAAAGGTGGGAGCTCAGGGCTAAGACAGAGGCCAACAGGGGTAATGAGAAGTAATAAAAATGATCTAGGCCTGCACTTCACTGCACCTTGAGGTTCTGTCCATCAAAAGGCAAGGATCCGCTGACCAGTGTATAGAGGATAACTCCTAGGCTCCACACATCCACCTCGGGGCCATCGTATTTTTTGCCCTGGAAGAGTTCTGGGGCAGCATAAGGGGGACTGCCACAGAAGGTGTCCAGCTTGTTCCCAAAGGTGAACTCGTTGCTGAAGCCAAAGTCTGCAATCTTGATGTTCATGTCAGCATCCAAGAGTAGGTTTTCAGCCTGGGAGGAAAGATGGAAAATGTCAGGGAACCAAGTGGACCATAGTAAGGCACTGGGCAGGAGGGAGCTAATGAACGGGAGAACAAATGGGAAGTCATCTTCAGTCTTAGAACTTTCTCCACTCTCTGAGAGAGGGCTAATCAGGACGAACAGGCTGGGCAGGAGGAAGGCAGCCAAAGAAGCGCTGGGGTCTGCCACCCTGTGAGCTGTGCACAGCTTCAGCATCAGGCCCAGGTTAATCACCGTCATGTCTGTGAGGACTGTGGCCAAGAGACTTATCAGCATCTTCAAACTCAAATCCCTCAGTGATAGAGATGGCATATGCATGAGTGCCTGCAAAGCAGCTGTGATCCAGCTGTGGAACAGTCAACACTCTTTCCTCCATCAGCTGCCAGGCTGCCTGAAGCACCAGGAAAGCCCAGAGTGCTCCTGTCCCACCTGGTAGTACCTAAAGGCGATGTGCTAAGAGGTGAAATGGCAGAGACCCCTTGCTTGCTGGCTGGAATGGTTTCCTAGGTTCAGCTGCAAGGCCTATATCAGAAGCAGCCCTAGGGGCTTCCTGTTCACCTAAAAAAACTTGAAAGGCTGGCATTTCCTTGAACATTCAGGACCTGATGGCTACCCACGGTTATGTCATGGATAAGGGAGGAGGAACAACCCAGCCCCACTCAAAGGCATGGGAGATAGGAGTATCCCTTACCTTTAAGTCTCTATGAACAATAAACTTCTGGTGACAGTACTGCACAGCAGACACTATCTGAAAGGAAGGAAGAAGGGTTAGCCCAGGGCACCTGAGGGTGGGCCAAGGCGGCTGGTGGAGCAGTAACTCCATGATCTAATTCTAAGCTGCCACATAGATAAGCAAAGCCCGAAGTACTCTCCAAAGGCCACTTACAGACGGGTGGCTCCTCCTTGCATGCCAATCCCAAAAGGCAGAAGTCAGGCCCAGACCCCATGGGGGGAGCCACACCCACCTGGCGGAATTTGGCTCGAGCCTCTTTTTCTTTCATCCTGCCATGAGCCACTAGGTAATCAAACACTTCTCCTGCAAGAGACAGGGCGGGGTCTTGGTCACAGCCGGGGTTGGGAGAAGAGGGGCATAACGGGAAGGGCCAATCCCACACCTACCGCCACTAGCGTATTCCATGACAAGGTAAAGTGTTTTCTCAGTCTCGATCACTTCAAATAACTTAACTACAAGAGAAAAGGCCAAGCCTTGAGTCAGAGAAGTAGCGGGGCCACATACTGAGCCCCAACATGTCCAGAGACATCTTAGGGATGAAAGTCCCCCTGCCACTTTCACATTTCCCCCTCCCAAGGGCAAGTTCCTCTCATACCGGCCAAACTACTAAGGACAGCCCAGTGTGCCAGAGGCAGAGCTGGATTTTGAGCTGAGCTTCCCCAGGGGCATCCTTGACATCCTAGAAGACTCCAGACTCCAGAAGGCAATGTGCCTCAGGGAGAAGGACTACATGGTGGAAAGTGGAGCCTTGCTGTGGGGGAAGAAGAAAGGAATGACAACTAGTTCTCACCTATGTTGGGATGATTCAAAACCTTCATTATTCTTACTTCCCGGAACAGCTGGAAAATAAAATACCAGGGGTCATGCTTGTTCAACTTGCTCCCCTCAGGTCCTTCCAAACAAAGCCCCTACTAGGATTCTTTTTCCAGAAAAACAAAAACAAAAACAAAAACAAAACCAGGCAGCAAAAAGAAACAGGGCAGATTTCCAGCTCATCCACGGCCCTCCCATGGCTGAGAAGCAGGGGAGCTGGAGGAGAGCTGGGCTCCACCCCAGCCTCGGCATCTGGAAGAGCCAGCCATGCCCTCTGCTGTGTCTACCAAATCCTGCCCCAAAACAGCATTCAGGTTTTGGTTGGGTGCCTCTGTAGGAGGGACTGTGAGCCCGTGTACATGAATATTCAGGACCTCAGCGGTTGCTTTAGTTCAGTGACAAAACGCCCCAGCTTGGTCTGTGTGTGTGTAGGGGTGATGCAGTTCTGAAGGGGGACCCCATCATTTTCTGGTTTACAGAAGTCAGAGGGCTCTGCACTAGGGATAGGCCTTTCCCTCCTGGGCCTCCAGTGTGGTGACAGAAGAAGCCACTCCTATATATAGCTGATGCCAATTTTAATCAAATCCACCTCCACACACTCACGCTCTCTTTGTGAAACAAAATCAGGGGCTCCAAACCATACATTTCCATAAAGAAAGATGACAGAAATGAACTCCTTCCCCTCTGCGGGGGCCAGAGAACTGGAGGTAGGGGTTTTGTAACTTCCAGGCCTCACCACTTGCACAAAGAACAGAGGTGGTGGTGGTTGTTTTTTTGGGGGTGGAGCCCTCATTCAGGATATAGTTTATGGAATAAAGTGAATATATATATATATATTTCCTATATTGATGTCCTATATTGAAATATATTTCCTATATTGATGTCCCAGAATTCTCATGAGCTGGAAAGGAAAAGAACAGGTTTTCCAATCTTCTGGAACCCAGCTTTGACCTTAGCGCCTCTGTTAGGGCCCAGGTTCTTCTTGTTTTCTTCTCTGGCCCAACAATTATTTTGGATGAAGAGGCAAAAGTTCCAGATACCATCTCAGGGGCAATAATGAGGAGCAGCAGTGACATGGGGCCCAGAGGCAGCTGTCAGGGTTCTTCCCCTAAGGGTGCCCACTTGGCCTGGAAGTGGCATTCTCCTGGGAGACCCTGGAGTTTTCTGGGCTCATCTGGAACCCTGAGGAGGCTGGTTTCTTCAATGTTAGTCCTTCAGGGGTCACTGCTGGGATTACATTTAAACAGAGTGATTTGGCCAGGATCAGATTGGCCTTGATAACAAAGTGTGTTAAAAGGCTTTTAAAATGGCTATATTTATCTGGGTGCTGGTGCCTTCCAGACAGTCAGGAGGAAGTAGGGAGAAAAAGAGGTAGGGAATAAGATGGCTTGGTAGACTGTGGCGATTATTATGGAGCTAGACTGCTCCAAAGGCTGAATGGCCCGCCCCACGCTGACCTCTACTTCTGTGGGGTTGGAGCTAGCACGTGAAGAGCAGCCCTCTTTGCCTTCCTCCTGGAAAGCTCCAACAGGGATGCCCTGGTGATGACAGCAATGTTTCTGCCGAACCAAAGAACCCTTGAGGAGATCCCAGGGGGAACAAAAATTAGGAAATATCTTGGTTCTGGCTCTTAGCATGTCAGGGGGACTCAACCCATCCACTCCAATTCCATGTGCACCTCCTTCAGTAAGAATCCCTAGTGCTAAGCTTCGCAGTATCACTATATCTGACTCTGTCAGCACGGAGTCACGCCCTCCCAGACTCAACTATCACAATGTACTATGAAAACAAAAATTCAATCTGCCAAAAGATGGAAAGAACTAGGCCCTTGTCAGAATATTTGAGCAAGGGTCAGATGGACTATGAGGGCATGAAAGAAATTTGACTGACCTGAAGAGGGGCAGCTTTTTGGGAGCCAGATAGGAGCCTTCCTCTTTCCCTAACTGCTGGAGCCCAGGATGAGGACAGTAGGCAGAGAGTTTCCAGTTTCACAATAATCAGCCACCGGCAAACCGTCCCCTTTCTGCAAATGAAACTTTCCCTTTCTTTTCTCATGTCTACCAGCCGTTCACAGTTTCTTGGGCTGAGAAACTATGTGTTCCTACCTGGGGTGGGCGGGGCGGGGGGGTTCCTCCTATCACCTAAGTTAAGATCTTAGTTTCCCACTGTTAAACAAGGAGGAAAGGAAAATTTCAACCTCATCTAGCAAAAGCCATGTGCAAGTATCTTTGTGACCTCTAGCCAAGAGGAGCCTAGAAGTGAGAAGGATAACTGGGGGAACCTGTCACTAATCTGCATACATGTCAGAGAACTAGAACTGGAGTTCAGTTTCTAAAAACTCCAGTCTTCCATACTTATTCTCTAAAATGCAGCTAGCACAGAACCCAGTGGCAGTTTCCCTGCTTCCTCTTACCCCTGTACTTCTAGAGCCACTCCTAGATCTGGATCATTCCAGATCTTGGAGAAGTTGCTTGTGTTTCTAGTAATGACTACAGACATGTGTTTTTGCACAGGGCTGGCCACAAGCCAGAAGATAACAAGATGCAGGAAGTAGGTCAGACAGGTAGACCAAGTGGCTGGGAATGGGCAGAAAGACTTTGGAAGAGCCAGTGTTTGTGGCCAGGAAGCCCACCCAGGAGGAGTCACCACAGGAAATCCAACCAAAGCCCTGAAGGTAGCAGAACCATGGGAAGGAGTGGTGGGGACAGTGGAATGGCCAGAGATTTTAAACTAGGAATTCAAGAGAAGGTCCAAATGGGATCAGTAGATCACTGACCCCTGAAAAGAAGTATAGAAAGGGACAGGACGTGCTGGTGTGCTTACTTTCTGAAGGCTGGAGGAGTTCAGTTGAGTCTTGTCAATGATCTTCACAGCTACCTGAACATGAGACAAAAAAGCCCAAGATCACCTCTTTGGCCAGGCTACATCCAGGACTGGAATCCAATCTTCTTTTGCATTTCCTACTCCTTTCATCCCACTGCTCTTAGTACCCCTACATGCTCAGATCTCCTCTTTGCCTGCTACACAAGAGGTTGGCTGCAGTAGTAATCCCACCACTACCTGCTGGAGTGTTGACAGGGTTGGGAGGTGCTGCCATGTCCCTAGCCCCAGCGCTCACCTCTTTCCCAGTCAGGATGTGCCGGGCCAACTTCACCTTGGCAAAGTTGCCCTTGCCAATGGTCTTGAGGAGCCGGTAGTTGCCAATATGGGGCTGCTCATCAGCAGAAGTGGCTGAGTTGCGGCCCCGCAGCATGTTGGATTTACTGCTGGGCTTGGAATCAAGGTGTCCCAAGGTGGGCTGTAGGTGGAAACAGACACACCTTTACATGCTGCCCTTAGAGTTCCCTAAACCCTTGCCCTCAGCTCTCTGCAGAAAATATATGAGGCTGGTGGTGCAGAGGCAGACTCCAGGGGCTGGTAGGCAAGTGAAGAATCATAAGGCAGGACAAGAAGAGGAGAAGGTGATGAGATGACAGCCAGTCTTCGCTCCAAAAGCGCACAGCATAAGGTCCAGTGCCAAAATCCTGTGGGCATCAGAGCCTAGGAGCAGAGCTGTTCCATCAATAGCTCCGCCACCCACCGCTAGCAATGCAATAGCTCCTCTACCACAGGTGGGAGATCCAGGCCCCTACTGCCCTCCCTGCTGCCTGTCCATACTGCGAGAAGGCTACATCTCAAAGTTGCAAGAGCAACATGGTCAGAACTGCTTCAAAGCCCTCATCTCCACCTACCATTTTATATGAACCTTTATTATTTGTCACTTTACTTTTGCTGTCTATCCCAATGAGAGGGGAAGCCCATGAAGGCATGCATATAACCTTTATTCAGATACATCCTAGCAACTAGATAGACGGGCTTATGTCAGCTGCTCAACAAATACTTGTATGACGAATGAACTGAACCACTGGGTCTGAGCAAGGCAGCAATCTGCCCTGCTCTGCCGTCCTTAGATACCCCACAGCTCAAATAAGGGTGTGAGGAAGTAGCTACAGTAAGCGGCACTGAACAGGAATGTGAACATAACATAGGTGGAGTATCCCTTATCCGAAACACTGGGGACCAGAAGTGCTCCAGATTTTAAAATATTGGCATATACATAATGAAATATTTCAGGAAGGGACCCAAATCAAAACATGAAATTCATTTGTTTCATACACACCTTTTTTATACACATAGCCTGGAGGTAATTTTATATAATATTTTTAACAATTTTGTGCATGAAATGAAGTTTGGACTACCTTCGTCATGTGAAGTCTGGTGTGAAATTTTCCACTTGTGGCATCGTGGGTGCTCTAAATGTTTTGGATTTTGGAGCATTTGGGATTTCAGATTTTCAGATTAGGGATGCTGAGCCTATACAAAAAGGTTATGGTCCAAAGATGTATGTCTACATGAAGACTCATACATTCCTCAAAGTGCTAAACACAAGAGTGACTAAGTGAACCAGCAATTCCACTCCTAGGTATATATCCAAGGGAAAGGAAAATGCACATCCACACAAAAACTTTACATGAACGTTCATAGCAGCATGATCCATAATGGCCAAAAAGTGGAAACAACTCAAATGTCCATCAACTGATGAACGTATAAACAAGTGTGGCATACCCATATAGTAGAATATTGGTTGGCAATAAAAAGAAATGAAGTATTGACATATGCTACCACGTGCAAGAATCCTGAAAATATATTAAGTAAGCAAAGACAGTCACAAAGGACCACATATATTGTATGATTTCATTTATATGAAATGCCCAGAACAGGCAAATCTATAGAGACAGGAAGTAGATTAGCTGATTGCCTAGGGCAGAGGGGGTGGGGGTGAGGATTTGAGGGTGACAACTAAGCAGTGTGGGTTTTCTTTCTAGGGTAATGAAAACAGTCTAAAATTGATTGTGGTGATGGATACATAACCGTGTGAATTTACTAAAAGCTACTCAATTTATACCTTAAATGGGTGAATTATATTGTATGGTATGTGAATTATATCTCAATAAAACTGTCAAGAGAGTCTGCTCTAACTCCTTTGTAGAGCCCTGATTTGCCTTTCTCAAAGAACTCCTGGCACCAATGCTCCAGCACCCTGGGACACAGCTGTGTCCAGAGCCTCATCTCAGAACCATCCAGGGCTGCCTTGGAAACTCAAGGAGAGAGTTTGGAGGGTAGCAGGTGACTAGGAATGTTAGTCAAATCCTTCCTTTCGTGGCCCCTGTTGGCTGTAAGTGAAGTCCTCAAAACCACAGAGAAAAAAAATGACTTGCTACTACCCAAGGAACTGTCCAGGGTCCCTTGGCAAGAAGCCTGCTTGCGTGCTCACTCGGCAGCACACATACTAAAATTGGAACCAGACAGAGAAGATTAGCATGGCCCCTGTTCAAAGATGACATCAAAATTCACGAAGTGTTCCACATAAAATAAATAAATAAAAAAGAAGCTTGCTTGCTTAACTAGATATTTTTCAGGCAGAAACAACAGCGGCAGCAACAAGTAAATACAGTATCCTGATTCTGACTTTTCCCCTTCCTCCTCGTGTCAACGCAGGTCCTCTGCATAGTGGCTACAGGCTGCTTTTTGGTGAGCTGTTTGACTTACATCCCAGAAGCACATGGGGTTCAACCTCGGAGAAAGAAAGATCTCATGCATCTGGCAGACTCTGAAGAGGGAGGCTCCTGATATCCCAGAAAAGTCCCTTTGACCTCCTTCGCCCTTCAGGGAACATTATCTCTTCTACACATCCTCAGCAACTTTCACTTCTCCATGAAGCCCCCAGACCTTACGTCTGCCCATTGCAGCCCACAGAGCTCTCTGGACCTGTTCTCCACATACCCTGCAGCTCATCTAAGCCTGGCTGGTCCTCAAACAGCATTTGCTAAACAAGTAGACTTTTGGACACAGGCTTATTTCTCTCCCATAGGAACTCTCGCGTTCACATCCCTTGGAGAGAAGAACATTTCTGCGCCCTGCTGGTACTTGATTGGGTCAGTCACCTGAAGGGCACCTTGAGCAGGGTCTTGAAGGCCTGGCTTCCATGGCTGACTTCTTCTCAGCCCCTTTTCCCTCGAAAGTGCTGTTAGAATGCCTCCCACCCTGCCAGCCTGCCTAAGGGGCCATGAACAGGGAAAACCTTCTTCTGCCCCAACTCCCACGAGAGGAAGATGGGTGGGAAAGTTTCCTTGGCAACCTCTAATTCACCAACTTTCTTGTCACTCCTCTCTTCTCTGAGGATACAAGCCAAAGGCAGCAAGAGTTTGACAGTCTCCAAGTCCTCAAAACCCAAAATAGGGACTTAGCGTCTACCTGCAGGTTTGGGACCTTTATCCCTCTGAAGCCTAATCTGGACATCCTATGTCCATCTTGAGCCCTGCTGTACCCATCTGTCATGGTGGCCCCAGGGGCTGGTCTGTGTGGCGCAGCAGGACAGCAATCCCTGCCTGGCTTGGCTGCATGCTGGACTTTAAGGAGCATCAACAACCGACAACCACAAGTGGGACTCTACCATTCACTCTCTTCCTTTCTGGTTAAAATTTAGAGTGTAGATGCCAGAGACAAACCCTAACCTGCCACCTACTCAACACGTATTAACTTTATTATTATCAGTGTCATCTTAAGAGGGAGGAGAGATTATTACAAAGAGGGAAGGAGAACCACCTGAAAGATGACCCATGTTGGGGGTTCTCACACATCTGTGCCAAACAGCAGTTTTGGGGGCGCTGAAGAGCTCTATGGTCCAGCAGAGCTAGGTTCAAGTCCTGGCTTCCCTACCTGCTGGCTTTAGTTTCCTGATCTGTAAAGTAACAATAAATATTCCCTACTTCACACAGGTATATGAAAGAGCACATGGAAAATGCTTTATCCAATGTTCAATAAAAAGCAACCATTACGTTCCCAAATACTACCGTGTGAGAAGCCAGAAGCCTTGTCAACAACCTTCTGCAACTCTGTCGAGCCCCACTACGCTGGCTGTAGTCCAGCTGGAGGCCGACAAGAGATGCTGGGGCCTTCTCTACTGGAGAGAGGTCCAGGTTGAGTGTCCACTGCCCTCTAGACCTGGTGAAATGCCACCAGTACCTCCAGCCTTCACAAGAGGAAAGACGGGGAGCCCGGACCTCAGACAGGGCAGCTGTGAAGGGCTGGCCCCAGGTGGGGTACCCAGGACAGTGAAAGGGAGGAGGTTCTTCTTGTTCAGGACCCAAAGAAGCAGAGAGGACTATCATTTGCTCTTTGATCATCTGCTCTAAAAGTTACCAATTTTCTTTCCAGGACTAAACCACTCAATTCTCAGGATTCAAAGCGCTCAGTCCTTCCCTTACGCCCACCCCACTGGGTGGGTCAGATGTTTCCCACACAAGAAAGGCGGAACGGGGCAAGGAGGACAGCCACTGGAAGCAAGCAGAGAAAGGGAACGGAAAGGAGAAAGGCCCCAGTAGAAAATGCTTCCTGGGCCAAGGCCCCAAGTGAGTGAACTTCTTCACCTGACTGCTTCCCTGAAGGATGAAGAGGAGGTAAGGGGGTAGCTATCATGGAGAGAGTTTTCCTTCCACGGTTCTGGCCAGGCCCATCCAGCTTGGCCCTCATTAACAGGGTGGCAAGCTATGGACCAGCCCACCCTGCCAGGCCAATAGAACCTGGCAAAAGTCATGCCCTCCCCTCTATCCTCCCTGCTCATGGTAAGACGTGGAACACCAGGATACCCAAAGCTCTAGCGAGGCCCAAAGGACTGAGAAAATCTGTTCAAAGTAGCCCCCATGGCTCTCAAGCAGCCTTCAGAAAGAATAAGACAGTGACCCTGTAAGGCAGTATTGGAGACCAAACGGCAGACCAAGCAGGTTACTAAGCAGGTCTGATTCAGAGGTAGGGCCGAAACAGCCTTGGGGTCCAGGGTCAAGAGGGAGAGAGAAGGCAGGACATGGAGGATAAAAGAAAAATAAAGTTTTATATCCACTGGGTCTGCCAGGGCCCTTCAGCCTGGGATCTCAGAACTTGGCCTAGGCGTGTTGCCAGGTGTGCCCGGAAGACTGCCTCCACCCTGAGAGGCCCGGAGCTGACTCAGGTAGGCAGGGCCCCTGCCCTAATGCTGGAGGCTCCTACCGACAGTTCTTCCGAGAGAAACTCCTGCTTTGGGGCTCTGCATTCAGGGCTGGCCTTGTGTCCTGAGGCTTCCCCGAGGGCTGAGAAGGGGCTGAGCAGGAGGGGTGACAGGCAGGTATTCCCTGGCCAGAGGCAGAGTAAGCAGGCACTGTGGAGTGAGGGAAGAAAGTGTCCCTAGGACACTAGCCCTGGGTGATGGCCCCAGATCCCAGGTTCCACCGACGGTAGCGGAGCCTCTCTCTGCTCACAGCTGCCTCCCCCGACCCACCCTCCTGCTCGTGAGCCTGCCCACTCAGCCCGGGGATACTCTTCTGCAGGTATTTGCCCCCTTCCCTCCTGAGTCAATGCCTCTTCCACATCTGGACACCCTTCCCAAGAATTACTACACTGTGCTAGTGCCTGGCTCCATCCAGCAACTCTTTAAAGATCCTATGTTTGAGGTGGGAGGGAAGAGAGAGAAGAGGGCAGTCCCGGAGTAAAGAAGGGGACAACATACCCGGCTGGAGAAAGGGGCAAGGACTACCAGCGACTTCCATTCAGCAGAGCCCACGGCAGAACCTGTTGGGCAGCGAGGGCAAAGTACAGAGGCCTGGAAGAGCCAGGCCCAGGGCGGGGGCTGCGCCTCAGCCAGCCACCCTTACTCAGCCGGAGCAGGCGACACCTTCCACCACCTCCTCAGTGAAAAGCAGCGAAGCAGCCAGGCCGAGTGGTTCCTGCCTGGGAACCTGGGCTATGTTGCAACCGAAACCACCACTAGCAGAAGAGGGACTGGGTTTGGCAAGGAGACCAACAGGGACAAAGCCCTGCGGCTTCTCGAGGGCCGAGGCCTGGTGGTCAGGAAGTGCGCAGAGTTCCAGGACACTACACCAGGAGCAAGGTGGGAGGAGAGGGGCAGGAGGGGAACGGACAGGAAGGGAGACAGAGAGAGAGGCGGGTTTAGACCAACTTCCTTCTCCCCTCCCCCTCCCTCCCTCCCCGGAAGTGGGCTGCCCCACCCTCCCCAAGGTGCTTTGCTGGGTAACAGCTGGCAAGAGGGTGAGGAGACTCACTCCAACCCCGGCTGTCATAAAGCCCCATCTCATCTGCAGCAGGTGGGACCTGGGTGGGGGCAGATCACTTTAACAAGGCCTCAAATAGGGCTGAGAAGGAATACGTGTGACTCAGATGCGTTGACCCAGAGTGGCAGCCCTGCCAAAGACCAGAAAACCACCCCCTCAGTAATAAAGGGGAGAGGGGGTGAGCAGAAACCAGCAAGCTGACAGTGGCAGATGGACCTCCTACTTCCTAAAAAAGCAGCACTTAACCTTAGGAAAACGTGCATTCCACTTAGACACAAAACAGTTTTTTGGACATCATTTCAGGGAGTTCAGGACCCTGTGAAGCCTCCTAGAGGTCTAAAGAGCCTTTATCACTGGTAAAGAGGGAGTTGTTTAATCCTAGATTTTGTTCAAAGGCTGAGGAACAATCCAAATGTCCCTTCTAAGTCCCTTCCAGCCCTGCTTCTGGAAGTTTATCCTAGATTCCCACTCACCTCCAAGTCTTCAGCCACCACCACCACGTCTTGCCCCCAAAACAACACAGCTGTCTCTAGGAACTCCAAGGGCCTGGGATTCCTCATTCCTTCTTCCTACAAAGCCCCCACTATCTGGGCACGTGGGGAGGACAGGGCAAGTTGGCTATCTCTTGACGAGAGAAGACCGTCCTTCCAGCCCACTGAGCCCTGTCTGTGTCCTGGCCACAGCCCTTCTCCTGACTCTCAGCTCTATTTCTCATTCATCCCACAACTCCAGGTTAGAAGCTTTCCCGTTTAGCAACTCTGAAGAACTCACGTTGGCAGACAACAAAGTCCTCTCTCAGGAAGGGCAAAGCTTTCCCTGTGCCCTCACAGCACCTAAGGACATACCCTGGGAGACCATGCCACTCGGGGACAGCCAAGCAATGTCTGCCTTACATATGAGCCCTGGGCAACAGTCAACCTTTCTGATGCTCCTGGATGTCCAGCACTTACGCTTTGTTTTCTCCACACACAGACCTATGGGGCAGGTAGTGTCCCCATCTGCCAATGAGAAATCGACACCGTAAGGTTTCGAGACTTGCCCAAGGTCCCACAGCCTCTCAGTGTAGAGCCGGCCCCGGAGCCAGGGCTTTCACACCCGCCTCAGCACTCTGCTCCTCCGGATGATCAGGCTCCCTTCCAGTTTCTCAGCAACCCTTCTGGTGCCTAATCTGCTCTCATTGCCCCCAAAAAGAAGATATGCCCTGGGCTCTCCCTCTATAGGCGAAGAGAGAGAAGAGACGAAGATTCGGGAAGGAAGACCGAGCCTGGGACGACAGGACGACAATGTTCAATTCAGGCCGGTGGCAGAGTGTTGTTATAAAGGCCTACCCAGGTGGTCCCACAGCAATCCCTCCTTCTCCCACCCCTCCCCAAAGTGGGCCCTGATCTCAGCGGAAGAGGTCATGGTTTATTACGGATCCTGGGCTCAGGCTTGGCTGGGACCTGTCCCTTCACTAACTGGCAGACTCAGAAGCTAGAGCAGGTTCAAACAGCTTCATTTTTCCAGTCCCCAAGGTTCTACAGTGTGACAGAAGGATTGTTTCCTCAATCCTATTTGTGAGAGACAGTAAGGGATTTTGTAAACTGAGGAAGTATCAAACACTGACTTCAAACAGAAAGGCTGGGGACAGGGTAGGACTTGATAAAAAGTCACATGGCTGTGGCAAGTCCCTAATTTTTAAACCTTTCCTCCTTCACTGCTTCCAGGAACCTTCTTTGCATCCTTTGATCCCGAGCAACTGTCACTGTCACCTGCCAAGAGTCAATAAACCAGAGGAGCGTTCAGGTTAGGAGAGAACTTGTCAAACTGTGGTAAGCACTTGCCAATGCAGAGGCTGGATGCCCCCAACCCCCAGAATTAACCATGATGGCCTCAACCTGGGGAGCACCCATGTTCCCTTAACATCCTGCGGTAGAGGGAAGTTGGGCTGCTCTCTTTTTCCAGCCAGAGTAGGAGCCTCCCTGGCAAGAGACACCAGCAAAATGTGCAACTTAAAGCCCAAAACAAGGGGGTCTGCGGCCCTTCAGCTCTCTCAGCTACAGCCCTCGTCCGAGGTCAGGGACGCCAGTACTGCAGCATGGGCTACAAAGAGAGCCCGCAGGCCTGCGAGCCACCTCAGCAGAAGCCAGAGCCTACCTGGGAACTAGCAGCCAAGAACTGACGTGGAGTGAGAGATGGGAACAGAGAGCCACTCCAGCTCACTCCCCTTCATGCCTGGAGGCCACGTGCAGTGAGAATGACCCAAATCTCATCTTCAGAGCCACCTGAAATGCTGGGCTCCTCTTGAAACAGTGGATTCTATCAAGTAACCAGGGCTTCAGAAGCTTCCAGCATCCCTGACAACTGCTCGCTGGGGTCTGGTCTCTAAATGTCCAGCTACTATTGCCCCAGCAAACTTCCGTAAAGCATGCACCTTTGGAGCCTTGGCTCCAGTTGCAAAGTTTAGTGAGATCTGGTTCCTGCCTTCTAGAAACCTACAAGACGGAAGCTGTACAGAAAACCAACTATAGTCTCTCTGCCACTGTTGCTACTTACTAGCTGACTGGACATTAGCAAGACTGTGTGACTTCTCTAAACCTCAGTTTCCTTATTTGGAACATGAGCATGCTAGCTGTACCCATTTCACAGGATGAGAGCAAAGATTAAACGAGAAATCCACATCAGTGTTTGCCCTAGTACCTGGTGCTCAGTGATGCCTTGATGATGGTTTCTAGTATCTTTCTTTACTTTGGAGTAGGAATCTGTATTTCTCATCTCAGAGAGGTCTCTGGGCCCTGGAGGAACTATAATCTCCAAGAATTTGACTACAAGTACCAGATAGCTAAACTGATTCCCACCACCCTAATAGTCCTTCCATAACAAAGTCAAATTTCTACCAAGGTTGGGCTGCCAGACAAAGAGGACCCTCTTTCCTAACATAAAACCATCCTGCCAAGAGGAGTGGGGGAATGAGAAGCAGGCACACCTCTGCCCTCTGCGTAGCCCAAAGGAAGGTGAAAGTGGTCCAGCTGGGCTCTTCCCTTCCTTATCAGTTCCTTAACTCTGTCCTCCCAGAAAGGGTCCAAGAAACAGCTGACATGCCAGTACCACATGGTGCCAAGGGCTGGGGGAAGCTCACACTGCCAGCCTCATACTTCATGCGGTTCCTCCCGTACCAGTGGGTTACTGTAACCATGGAGACCAACAAGTTCCTCCATATCACAGGAGAGCCAGCCTGCCAGCAGCCCAGGGCTCTGGGGGATGGGGGTGGTGGGGGTAGGCAGAAGGCAGAATGCAGCATAAAGGTTTGGCTCACTTGACAGAGGACTGTGTGGAGTTGATGGATACTAATCAGTACAACTAAGGTGCCTGGGCCACCTCCTAACCTCATTTTCTTTACCTAGTGGTTTATATTTTTAGCACATTCTCTGGACTCTGGGCTTCCATACCCAGCTCCACTGCTGTGCACTGGGAAGCCGTGTACGGCACGGTAGCGAAGGGCATCGCTCTGCAGTGAGGCCTGCGGTGACATCACAGCTCCACCACTCTTGCTGCCATGTAGGGAATGGGTCAGAACTGTGGTATGAAGAGCTGCCCAGATCCACACACACTAAGAGGAAGTGCTCCGCCTATCATATATGCCTTCTTGTGACCCAGGTAAGTAAACCTTCTTATCCCTTGTTTATCCCAAATCCAGACACCATCTTAGCTGCGAGTGGTTGCTCCCTTCTCTGGACTCACACATATCTGTACCATTCATTTCTTTTCTTTTTCTTAATTTTATTTATTTATTTAGAGACAGGGTCTTGCTCAGTCACCCAGTCTGGAATGCAGTGGTGCAATTATAGCTCACTGAAGCTTTGAACTCTTGAACTCAAGTGCTGCTGTCCCGTCAGGCTCCCTAGTAACTGGGACTACAGGTGTGCACCACCATGCCCACCTAATTTTTCTCATTTTTTTAGAGATAGGGTCTTGCTATGTTGCCGAGGATGGTCTTAAACTCCTGACCTCAAGTGATCCTCCTGCCTCAGCCTCCCAAAGTGCTGGGACTATAGGCGTGAGCCACCGCACCCAGCCCTACCCTTTCCTACTGTTTATTCATCTTTGTGTCCTCACACCTTAACTCCCTCATGCTCTGAGAGGTCAGAGACAGTGTCTCGCTCACAACGCCTAACAGTGCCTGCACCTAGCTGGCCCATGTGAAAATACTTAACAGAAAAAGGGAGGTACAACTTTTTGATCCTTAAAGTAAGGATCCCAGGAGGTAAGACAAGGACAGAGGAACGGAGACCAAAACCTCTTGCCACGAGACCCATTTCCCCTCTTTCTGTCCTTGAAATTGGTTGTTACTGTCTGTGCTTCCCAACAGACTACATGACAAAGGGAGCAACTTTGGTCTGTCTTATTTGTGGCCCAGAACAATGCCTAGCACAGTATTCAGTAAGTGCTGAATGAATAAATGTGTACAAATGAATAACTAAGAAAACGTGTTGAGGCATCTTCATGAGAGTCTCTGGGACCCACAACTGATAGCCCGTATCAGCGCACTCTACAGACAACATCCACGTGGACAGGTGCCACAAAATCTCTTCTCTCCCAAGCATGGCTGAAAGGTAGTCACCAAAGTGAAACGGCAAACAGACTGAGAATACAGGCACAGCCAGGGCCCACCCCACTTGCTCCCTCCTACTTCCCTTGAATCAAGCCGAAGCCTTCCTTTCATCCCAGAGGGAGAACCCTCTCCTCTGAACTTCCCTCAGCCCATGACAACCACCGGGCCCTCCCACTTAAGACAGTTCTCTCCGCCACCCTACATTCAGTCCCTCCACTGCTCTGCTATCAAAACCATCACATCTTTCTGTGAGAACACACGCAACCTGAGCTGTTCTAAGAGCAACCGACTAAGGATGTGACAGTGACCAAAAATCTAGGAGATGTTTATTTACTGTTTGCCACACTGAGAGTTCTGCTGTAATATTTCTTGCTTGAACCAATGTAGTGACTATAAGGCCCTGTCAACCCTAGGGTGCCAAAAAAAAAAAAAACACACACAAAAACCTCACCCATACATACCTGCCTCCTGCCCTTATGCACAAATCAGCATTCCCACCCTGCCCCCCACCCTCTCCAAACTGCCTCCTGTTACAGAAAAGCAAAGGAACTAAAAACGGCAGCTGGGGAGCTCAGTTGACTCACCCGGCATAATCATCTCCTCCCAGAATCTCCCATCTTCTCCTGGGGTTTTTGCCAACACAAAGTAAAAAAGAAGCATGAGATCTTAAAACAAAACAAAACAAAACAAAAAACTCTCTCAGCATTTATGCAACAGTCTTTCTACCTGAGTACAGATTTAACCCTTTGTTTCTGCCCTTTCCAGTGTAGTTTCCTTAAAATGCCTTTAAGGAATCTGTGTCACTGAGGAGCAGACTCAGCCCTGGGCTGGGAAACAGGCCTTCTGGGTCCCATCCGGTTCCAGCTCTACTGCTGGAAGGTGCTGAACAAGATGTGCCTCTTTCCACTGCCCCTTCCTCTGGAAGTGTAACAAATATTGCCTTCCTACTCCTCCAGTTTCAAAGGGGGAGTTGGAGGAGGAGGAGGAAATATCAGAAAAAACACTGGGACAAAGTTTGCTGCCCCAGAAGTCACCATGGCCAGAGGTCAGAGCATAAGAGAAACTACTCAAGGCCATCACTGCCATCCTCGCCTCACAAGTGTCCCCGCCAGGCCAGACTGCAATGTGGCTGCTCCACTTAAGCGACCACTAAAAATCCAACTGTCTGGCCGTGCTCGGCTCACGCCTATAATCCTAGCACTCTGGGAGGCCGAGGCGGGCGGATCACTCAAAGTCAGTTCGAAACTAGCCTGAGCAAGTGTGAGACCCCGTCTCTACTAAAAAAAAAATACAAAGAAATTAATTGGCCAACTAAAAATATATAGAAAAAATTAGCCGGGCATGGTGGCGCAAGCCTGTGGTCCCAGCTACTCGGGAGGCTGAGGCGGAAGGATCGCTTGAGTCCAGGAGTTTGAGGTTGCTGTGAGCTAGGTTGATGTCACGGCACTCTAGCTCAGGCAACGGTGAGACTCTGTCTCAAAAAAAAAAAAAAAAAAAATCCAACTGCTCTTTTAGAAGCAAACCTTCGCTGGGCTGCACCTGTTGACAGACAGGCAGAGGTGCTATCCTCCTCCTACTTCAGATCATTAAAAACCCTAGCCGGAGAGGGCACCTGAGTCATGGAATGGGGAAGGCACCCTATTTTGGGGGCTACCAAACTACAGATCAAATCTGCTGAAAAGCAGAACCCAGACAAACCTATAATGAGTATAGCTCTCCAGCAATCTTTTTGGGTAGGAGGGCAGGGGGCGGTATTTCTTTTTTGTCTTTGTCATTTGGCATCTAGCAGGACAACTTACTTGTGTGATAGTGCTATGACTACAAAGTAAAGAGACACTTACACAAGCAAATAAAAATCCGTTGCAGTGTATTAGTCAAGAAACCCCCAACTTGGTTGGGCACAGTGGCTCACACCTGTATTCCTAGCACTTTGGGAGGCCGAGGCAGGAGGATCGCATGAACTTGGGGGTTCAAGACCAGCCTGACCAAGAGCGAGACTCCATCTCTACAAAAAACAGAAAAATTAGCCAGGCGTCATGGGTTGCACCTGTAGTCCCAGCTACTCGGGAGGCGGAGACAGGATTGCTTGAGCCCACAAGTATGAGGTTGCAGTGAGCTACGAAGACGCCACTGCACTCTACCTGGGGCGACAGAGTGAGACTCTGTCTCAAAAAAAAAAAAAAAGAAACCCCAACTTATCAAAGGTTCTGTTCTGTTGTGAGAAGGAACTATTTTTCCATAGAAACATGTTACAAGTGGTAGATGTGTTCTCAGGCCAACCCATGAGGGCCCACCACTGTATCTTAAGTAGTAAATGAACCATACTTGAGTTGAACCATAGTCTGGAACAGGAAAAAGAACCTAGAGTTCCAACTTGGGACCTAGGAATAGATCTTTGCTCTTCCAGCATGACGGGCAGCAGGCCATTGGGAACCCCCTGGTGCTCTCTAACCTTCAAGTTCTGGGTGAGGGCTTGAAACAAGGACTTGAACAAGAGGGCTTCAAAGCATATGGGGTGGCTGGAGCTTAAGGTAGGGTAGGAGAGGAGACAAGAACCCAGATGGAGATGAGGATTGACTTTGAAGGAAAGAAGTTTTGAATGAGTACAGCCTTACTAGAGAGAAAGGCTAATTAAGGAAGACCGGGTAGGAAAATTCTCAGCTAAAGAAAAAAGGGAACCTGCAACAGTACCCTGACACACCAGGGCAAATGCTCTTTAGAACTGTCTCCCCTACTAGGCAACTGAAGCAGGGGGTGTGCCTCCCCGCTACCTTACTGGGCTTGCTGCTGCCACTGCAGTCTCAACCCTGGGCCAAGGGCAGAGACTGCTAGATCCTGTTACTAAGTGGCTATGGCCTGGGAAGGCACCTTGGCTAGCTAGCTTGCCAGAGAAATGGAGGAGGATTCATTTGTCAGCAGTTAGGTGAAGGCTGGAAAGCCCAAGCTTTTCAGTGAAACCGAGTATACATCAGCTTATGGCTGTAGGCCTAGGGTACCCCTTGAAGCCAAACACTGTTTTTCATTTACTGATAGCAATGACAACTTGCTCCAGGGGCCCTACCTGTTTGTACCTTCAGCCTAGAAGCAGAGAGTATGGCAAACCAAATGACAGCCATTTTCCATTACAAGTGCCTTGTTAAGAAGGACCTTTTATCGTTAATTCATCTTTTCAGAGTCCTAGGAAGAGAGTCTGATTGTACCGTTTCCAAGAGAAGGGAATGGTCCAGAAAAGGGCCAGCTTAGCCTTGGCCAAGACAGCAGGGAAAGCGGAGCTCTGAGATTTCTAACCTCTGTGATATGAACCTGGGTACAGTCTTCTTTGGTATAGACTAGCTCATGTGCTGGTGGAAGCCCTCAGGAACCAGAGCCACCAATTAACAGGTGGTGTTGGGAGGAAGGGGGCCACATTCAGGCATTGTTAGATGTTCTATTACACAGACTGCTGCTTATTTTGAAGGAGGCAAGCAGCCAAGTCTGTAGTTCTCCACCTATGAATTCACTCAGAGGGCAGGGAAGAAAGAATGGCTACAAGGGCAGTACAGACCGCAACCCCCCCCGCAACAGACAAGTCCTAAAGAGTAGCTCTAATTGCAATAGGCATGGTGGCATCAGTACAGACCTGAAGAAGAAATCTACCCATGACACCTGCAAATCAGCAGAATTTAGCTGGGCCGCTGCAGGCCATTGCTACCCATCCACTGCTCTACCTAGTCCATGCTAACCCGAAGGGCAAAGAACCCCACAGGTACAAAGGGGTCTCTGTCTAAAGTCTTGAAAACAGAAGGTATAAAATCAGAAATTGCCAAATAGCCAATACTGGCCAAAGCATTTAGAACAATGCCTGGCAATGTGCCAGCTATTTTAGTATAAATCTATATGCTTTCCCAACTTATTCTGTAGGTCACCAGAAGACACAGCTCAAACTTCTTTACCCAAAGCTCACCACAAATGTTCTGCAACTCCAAAAAGAGATGGATCTTTTCAAACTGGCCTAGGAGAGTGCTGTAGTCCAAGGCCATCTACGTGCATGCCTGGGACTTGGGTTTCTTACAGAGCCAGGAAAGGCTCCAGCAGCACAACCGTTTCACCCCTTTTCCTAAGAGGCCGCCCAACTCTCCCCTGATAAAAAGCACTTTCAACATGCACATCCCATACATACCTGGAAACTGCACATCGATAGTCATAATGGGAAATGTGACTAGTGTTTGTCATACACACATGTGTGTCATGTGGCCAGAGTAAATACATTCTCACACACAGTACTTACTGAAGCTGGGCACTGCGTCTTCAGCTGTGAGACAAGGGAAACCCACGCACATATATATGGGGGGAGGTGATGGTGGTGGTGAGAGCTTAGCCGCACTTCCAGCTCCTGAGTGCCTCTGCCCTGGGACTCGGCAGCCTCTGTGGCTGCCAGGCCCCCATCACCAGCTGTCCTTCACACAACATAACAGGATCACTGTTTGGGAAGATGGGATTTTTGGTGTTGGGTTTTCTATCCCATGAACCAGCATGCATCTGTCTCAGGGGCAGTTTCCTGAAACAGCTGCATGTCCTGGGCCCCTGCAGACAGGATTTGAGATAAAAAAGAAAGAGAAATGAGATGCCAGAACTAGGAATTCAAGGGTGAAAAAAGCAAGAAGGAATGAAACTGTTTGCTGTCTTCTCACAGCTGAAGCCCTATGCTACGGGAGCTGACTTCTCCCACCTGGTCCTAAGAAACCACACACACTCCCATTCACCTTCCTTGGCAAACCAGGCTTACTCCTGGCATCTCCGCCCTTCACCCTGACAGCTCTACCATGTCAAGTGACTGTGGTATCTAACCCTGATGCTGGTTACCCCATGAAGAGATAACCAAGGCCATGTGAGCTGGGCTGACACGTTCTGCTGCACTTGTTTATAGGCAAGAGGATTAAAACAACCTGTCAGGGAGGAGAGGGGGCAAACTGTACACAGGGCAAGCTGGGAACACAGCACAGAGGCCTCCAGCCAAGAAATCTTTTGCTCAAATATAAAGCAGAAATCTCTCACCAAACGCCAAACCAGCTAACTATGCCAAACACCACTTATGATCAAGTGACCTTGAGGCACTGCTCAATTTTTCCAATGTTCTTGTATAAAAGGCCAATGTTTAGGGGTTTTGGGGGGGAAGGAAAACAAGGGGGATGGGCAACATAGGGCCCCTAAAGAGTCCCAAATTAATACCCAAGCAAAAGCTTTCAGGCCTGCCACAAAATACATGTAGGGCTTAAAAAAGAGGGGATATCTTAAGGGTACACGTAGATAAAGAAAGCATTCAGTTCTCAGATGCCTGAAATCCTGACCAGAAGTCAAACTGCCAAAACAGAACTTCCTGTGACCACTTTTTGCCCTAATCAATGTCAGAATTGGGGGGGAAAATATTTAGGTTTAACTCTAGGGCAGAGGGGATTAGGCAGCAAGGAGTCTGGAGACCAGGACACGGTCATCCTCTCTAACCAGTATATCAACCTGATAATGACAGTCACTAGCCACAGGACACAGGAAGGAAGAGGGGAAGGCGGTCAGCACCCGAGCCCTTGGCTCCAGGCAGTCTACGCTGTGGAAGCTACATGGCTATGCTGCAGAAGCTGGCCCCTGGCTCTGTGAAATTAGACTCTTGATCCCGTGCTCCCCTGCAAAACCACTTGTCACAGCCCCTAACAGTCCCTAAATAACCAATCCTCCCCATTCAGCAAGCTTGGCTGCTACTGACTGGTCCACCTTAGGCCCTCAAGCCTTAGCAACAAGAAGATGCTTCCATTTGGCTGGGGTGTTCCTGTGGCTGGCTGCAGAGGTTGGCAGAAGGCTAAGGTGATCCCCCTTTTCTCTAGCCAGCCAAAGGGGGAAGGTGAAACAACTTCCAGCAACATGTGCTCCCACCCCAACATCCCCTTTCTGGCAAAGGAGCAGCCGCCACTCTCCTAACCTTCCACCCCGAGTCTTGTTGAGGCCAAGGAAGGTGTACCCATCCTAAGAAAACTGAAGGTAGTAAGTTAGAAACAAAAGAATCCAGCTTAGGAAGGAAAGAACCTGGCTTTGGGGAAAAAGGGATATTGTACTGCAAGGGATTCCAAGAATAAACTCCCCAAACCACCCACCCAGCTCTTCTGAAGAGCAGGGGTGTTGAGAAGCACCTTCCATTTCCCAAGACATTAGAGAACAGGGTGGCCTTGGGCAGATGTCTGGCTGGCCACCACCTCCTCTAAGGAGCCCTGGTTTCCACTAACAGCAGAACGAGTGCACACCTGCCACAGAGGGCCAGCCCCAGATGGTGATGTGCTCCAGAGTTCACACACTCACCCTTCCATGAATATTCCTCCAGATCACTGCTGTCATACAGAGCTGGGAGGCGGGTTGAGTCCTGCTCTGAGCTGGTCAGTCCAGTTTACCTAGCAGCATTGGGGTGGGGGGAGGAGGAGGAGGAGGGAGATTATGATTCTCTATTTCCAAGCCCCGCCCTTAAAACCAGGGAGGGAAGCAGCTGGGTTCCCGTCGCAGGAGCTCCAATCTCTGGGCACTACAGAGGCAAGCAGCTGCCTAAGGAGAACTCTCGGGAACGTGTACATCAAACAAGCTGGGGAAAGGAGGGGGAACCAACCAGGGTAGAAGTGGGTTGGTCTCCTGCCAAGAACTCTGAATGGTACTCCTATCAGAACTAGAACATAACAGGAGGCGGGCAGGTTTATGGTCTCGGGGAAAAGGCAGGAGGGAAAACAGCCAAAGCTGGACTAGCATGGGAGCAAAACTCACTCCCTAGCAGGAGAGGGACAGTCTATATAGTCAGAAGTGAAATGCTGTCCCAGCACACCTTCCCCAGGTGACAGTCATAGTCTATCCCTACGTCAATTTTCATATGCTCTGCTGGCTGTGGTCTGGACCCTGTAGCGCAGAGCACCGTCATTTCTACAACCCCGTTAAGTTAAGGACTGCCACTCCAAGCACTTGTGCCACTGACTGCCAATGACAGCCGGGAAGGGGGACGCTCTTTGGCTGTGTTGTGCAATCTAGTCTGTGGCCAAGGGCAGAGCAGCAGCCAAAGATGATGGGCCCTCCCACAGGGAAGAGAGCTCCTCCCTTGCCAGAGCAGAGCCCACGGCTGCCACACAGAGGTGCTGTTTAGCGACAGAAATGTTTGTCAGGCGTGGCAGGATGGATGGCCCCTAGGTACTTCCTTTTCTTAGCAATTGCTACCCTCAGCCTCTACAGGCTGCCTCTGAAAAGCCTGCAGAACCTCTGGTGGCAGCAGTGGTCTGAGTCACTCTCCTTAGAGAAAAGGGAAAGCGGTCCTGACTCCCCGGCCTGAAGAAGCCCTACAGTGTCCTCAGCCAGCCCTGCTGTGAAGCGAAAGTCAGAGTCCCCCCAAAGGACTGAAACCTCCAGCAGCCTACTCTCCATCCACACCTACACACAGAAAGACCAGTCCCTCTTACTCTGCAACATGGCACATGGTGGTGGGAGCACCACAGTCATCTCAGCAGGGCACCCAGCACTCTGCACAGGAAGTGATGGCTTCACATGCAAAGCACGCCTTCAAAAAAACTCACTCTCTATACACACACACATCTGTGCTTATATACATACATGTCAAACTGATATCCAGGCTAGACCCACAAGGCTTCTGGATTTTTTCCTACAGCTGCATCATGAGCTGGCTGGCTCCCTTTCCCTGCCTGCAGTTCCAACCCCTTCCTCTTCCCTTCCTGGAGACTCACTCTGGGCTCTAGCCACTTGTCTTCAGTCTTCAAATATAGAAAGTTCTCTCAGACCTCCAGGTCTTTGCTACAGCCTCCCACCACCCCAATGACTTCCCTCCATCAACTGCTCCCATTCCTCTTCCCGGTGAGCCTCAAGCTCAGATATCACCTTCTCCAGGAAGTTTTCCCACTCTATCCATTTCACTTCACAGGGGTGCTCCAGCGTTCCCAGATCAGGCCTTCTTGCACTAGTACTTCACTGCTTGTTGAATGGCCTGTCTCCTTCACAACTCTTGGTGGCTGTCTTGTTCACTATTTCCCAAGACTGAGGGCAGCCTAAGGGAAATTTCCAAGACTACATCACTTCTGGGTCCTCAGTGCCAGGCACAGTTCCTGGCACCTAATGGGATCTCTGGAAACGTTTTCCTAACTCATAATGGGGAGTCACAGGGTCAGGGTCTTCTTGTTTGTTTTTTTTTTAAGTGATCACTCACCCAACAGTTCTTCCCACAATTCTGCTCCATGTGACCCCTTCAACCTGGGTCCGGGCTAGAATGCTGGTGCCCACTGCTTCAAAGTTGTTCCCTGGGGCCTCTGGCACCTCTAGAGATGCAGTCTCCGGCAGGATGTCAGGGCTTATCTCCAGTGTGTGGAGCTGGGGCCTGCTGCCTTTCCACTTGTCCTTTCCCAGCTTGCCCTCTGCCACGAGGGCTGCACACAGCCCCTCTGCGGGCCTGCTAAGAGCAGGATTGCCTCTGAAGTGGAAGCAATGGGGTTATGGTGCCAAGGGCCCCAAGAGAGATCTATTCGAGACCCAACTCTGCCCAGACAAGTTATGTAACCTTGAGCAAGTCATTCACCCTGCTGAGACCTTTGTTTCCATGCTTGTAAAATGAGGGGCTTAATACAAGCTCCTGAGGGTCTGTCCTGTGTGGATGAATCCTCAGGGCCTCTGTGTTACAAGCCTTCCAGCCCTGTCCCCGAGACCGCAGCAGGAAGTAGGTATGGTTTGTATGTCCTGAAGACCACTTCCTGACCTTGACTTATGTCAAGTCAACTTGCCTAAAAGTTTGGCTCTATAAGTAACTACATCTAACACGCCTTGGACACCAGGCTCACACACTGGAAAATCTCTTCTACCTAGGGCTGAAAAAATTAAAGGCAACCCAGGTGACAACTCCAGAAATTAAGGTACTAAACAGAAGCACACCTTAGAAATATGACAGCCTTAAACCAAGGATGCCCTGGGGAAGGATCCTCTCCCTCCCTAGACTTCATTTATCCACAATTTACAAGCTCCTCACCCCTCCCAGACTTTCCTCATACCATAAATGTGGCCACAAGGTGCAGGGAAAGGCCATGGCACTGTCTATTTCCAGCAGGCCCCAGGCTCTGCAGCCTTAGCTTGAGCAGCTCTGAGTGGGCACAGTCCCTATTAGCACACCTAGTGCCTAGCACCTGCCCCCACCTGCATCGTGACTCCCATAGCAGCTCAGCTAGTTCAAGGGCTCCTGGGTGGGGAGCTGCCCGCCTGGGCTGCTGGCCTGCCGTGAGCAAGTAGTCCTCAAGGAGAAAGTGACTTGGCAAAGCTCAGCAAGCAGCAGTTTCAGTCTCACTGCCCAGAGTAGGGGGGCAGGTAAAAGCAGACCAGTCTAACAGGTCCTTATTTCCACCACACTGCACAGCTGGTGCCTTCTTCACCAGTTCAAACACGGGAGATTTAAAAGTGGGATGGAGCTTTCACATTATGTGTCACAAAGACCAAGGAATGAAGAAGAAAGGAGAAAACGGTCATCTTTCTCACTCTTGCCCTACCCACAGTGGTCCTGGAAAACATGGTCCCTAATTTTCTTACAGCTCTTGGGGCTGTAAGGATTGATCTTCTCAGAGGTGCTCAAAGAAAAATCTCGGTCCTCGCCATGGCCAGGCGCTGGGGTTGGTGTGAAATCAGTTCTTCCTATGCCATGCTCCTGCTTTTCTCCCACTATAAATAACTCCAGCCTTCTGACACAAAACACATGATCTCGCCATCTCCGGACAAAATCCCCAACACTCAGTGTACCTCTGTTCGCCCATCAAAGAAGAGGGAAGCATAAGGTCGACTGAACTAGAAGCAACAACACAGGCAGATGTGCTGAGTACAAGGGGCGAGAAACAGAACTTAGCAAACCCAGGAGGGCTTGGCTTTCTGGCTCTGGTCCCTATTTGGGGGAGCCAGTTTCCTCAGCAGCACATTCTCTCCCTGTGGTTTCCTCTCTCAGTTCTTAACACAATCTAGCAATAGTGTAAATCTTCAGCTTCATCCTCTCAGTCTAAAAAAGTAGTTCTTTTTTTTTTTTCTTTTTGAGACAGAGTCTCACTCTGTTGCCCGGGCTAGAGTGCCGTGGCGTCAGCCTAGCTCACAGCAACCTCAAACTCCTGGGCTCAAGCGATCCTCCTGCCTCAGCCTCCTGAGTAGCTGGGACTACAGGCATGTGCCACCATGCCTGGCTAATTTATATATATATATATATATATTTTTTTTTTTTTTTTAGTTGTCCAGCTAATTTCTTTCTATTTTTTCAGTAGAGACGGGTCTTGTTCTTGCTCACACTGGTAAAAAGTAGTTCTTTTGAGTCATTGTACCTAATTAAGATACCAATTAAGACTTGTGACTTATATGGCCAAAGAAATGGACAGACACAGATGTCCAATTTACAAATCAATGTGGACACACTTCCCTAAGGTAGTTGTATTGGAGAATACTCATAATTTTTCCTTTTTTAAATTTTTTTTTTTTTTTTTACAAATAATTCATTGAGAGTTGACCATGTGCAAAGCACTCTAATAGGAAGGGATACAAAAAGGGATAAAATACAGCCCAGCCTTCAAAGGAGGTGACAATCTAGTAGAAGAGATGCACACAAGCTGCACAATCCAGTGTGGGGCCAAATCGGGAACTGAAGTTAAGGTCAGACTATTCCCCCCAATTTACTAGTGGCTATTTTTTTTTTTTTTGAGACAGAGTCTCACTCTGTTGCCTGGGCTAGAGTGCCATGGCGTCAGCCTAGCTCATAGCAACCTCAGACTCCTGGGCTCAGGCGATCTTCCTGCCTCAGCCTCCAGAATGGCTGGGACTACAGGCATGCGTCACCATGCCCGGCTAATTTTTTCTATATGTTTTTAGTTGGCCAATTAATTTCTTTCTATTTTTTTTAGTAGAGACGGGGTCTCGCACTTGCTCAGGCTGGTTTCGAACTCCTGACCTTTGAGCAATCCGCCCACCTCGGCCTCCCAGAGTGCTAGGATTACAGGGGTGAGCCACCGCGCCTGGTCTACTAGTGGCTTTTGTTACTTTTCAGAGATCCCAGGTGTCACTTCTAGCTAGAACCATGAGTTCCAGCTGCCAAAATCTGTCTAAAGCCTGAGGCATCCATGAATAGAGATACCTACCCATGGAAGTGACCACAGTTAGTGTCATGCAGTGCTGGGGTAAGAGGAGCCAGCTCAGGGACACTCACTAAACTCAATCATTCAGCCTTTCTCACCTTTTATCCCCAGCTAGAGACTAGGGACGGGCCCCATATACAAGCAAACATGACATAAGAAGAGCTTAAAAACCACAGTCAAAAATGTTGCTCAGGACTCTCAGTAATGGAAATGAAGGTGGAAAAAACCCCTTGCAATAGGTAAAGAGGGTTATCTTAGGGAAGATTTGGAAGGGATTCCTGAAGTTCTGCTTCCAGAATCCCCATATCCTAATGCTGGCTATGACTAGGAAGGCACGTTTACATTAATAGATTTTTCCTTTATTTCCCAATTGTTGGTTGCAAGCTTGGTCTCCTTAATTTCCATTCAACCAGTGCTATATCTCAGTTCACATGAATACCAATTTTTCAACTGTACCCTTATACATCAGGCTCCAGAGGTTTCAGAACTCTTCAAGAAGATAGTAAGGAAGAACGAATACTCATTCTTGATAGTGCTTGGCAAGAAATAAAATTCCTGGCCGGGCGCGGTGGCTCACGCCTGTAATCCTAGCACTCTGGGAGGCCAAGGTGGGTGGATCGCTCAAGGTCAGGAGTTCGAAACCACCCTGAGCAAGAGCGACACCCCATCTCTACTAAAAATAGAAAGAAATTAGTTGGCCAACTAAAAACATATCGAAAAAATTAGCCGGGCATGGTGGCACATGCCTGTAGTCCCAGCTACTCGGGAGGCTGAGGCAGGAGGATTGCTTGAGCCCAGGAGTCTGAGGTTGCTATGAGCTAGGCTGACGCCATGGCACTCTAGCCCAGGCAACAGAGTGAGACTCTGTCTCAAAAAAAAAAAGAAAGAAAGAAAGAAAGAAAATTCCCTAGACAATCAGAAGATTCTATGCCATCTGAAAAAAGATAAGTCAGTGAACTCGAGGCCTGGGGATAAAGATTAAGGCTCCAGTCTTTTATTGGCAGAAAGACACAATTCTGAAGGTGGTTCTCCTATCTCAAAAAATGGGAAAAGCTGATGAGAGTCTTGGTCCAAATCACCTCAAAAGAAAATCACTTCTTGGAATTAAAAAAAAAAAAAAAATAGATGAGAGGGAATGGGAGCTGGGTAAAAGCTTTTCCTGCACAGTACATGCGGATTAGCTACATGAGACTCTTCTGGAATGATTTACCATGAAGAATTTTATAATGTAAGCATTCTGAATGTGAAACTGGGAGTTCAGCACCTAAACATTTATTACTGAGAAAAGCCCTCACACCACAATCATAATGAAGGTTTAACATCAGTGTATGACATTCTGTCATTAAGGGATAGGTCTTAACAGTCTGGATTTGGCAGCCTGCCCTATCGGCTGTTTCACAAGCAGTTTCTGTGGTTTCAAGAAAGGCAGGGTGTTTGCTTTTAAACACTGCCTTAAAAATATATTTCAGAATAGGGTCCATTCCAAGACAGAAGGAGGGAATAAAAACCAAACCAAATAAAGGAATCTGGTGCTACCAAACAGAAAGGGAGGCAGCAGGGTAGGAAGAGACATTATTCACCACCTGCACCAAACAGCAAGACAAGCCAACTTAGTACCTCTTACTACCAAGTTAGAAAACTAAAACACGGAAGTGGTACTAAAGACACGAGATTCATAAAGGAAAATCCCTATACAGATCTTCATCTCTCCAAAAACAACTTACTAGGCCCAAATCTATTTGTTTATTTGAAAAACAAACTAAACCAAACCACTCCAACAGTTCCACCTCAATGCAAAGGACTGTCATCTAATCAATTAGCAACCACACCTCTGACAGCGTGATGCCAGTAATTAAGGTAGAGAGTTCTCTCCCTGGGAATACAAGTACAGAAGGGCAGAGCCCCTATGGACCTAACCCATTATGACAGCCTTTTCATTAGCAAGGAAAACACTGCCATGCACTCTCCAAGGAAGCTGTGCCCGCATCACTAAAGAACACCTGTGTGTGAACAGCAGCTGCCTCTCTTGATAAAAATATGTTGGAGATGGGGTGCAGAGAGGGAGAGAACCTAGACTCATAAGAAAGCCAACAAGCTGTGCTTCTCAAAATAATTTACGTGAACCCTGGGTTCGAAAGTAATTTAGAAATGGCACAGGCCAGGCGCAGTAGCTCACGCCTGTAATCCTAGCACTCTGGGAGGCCGAGGCGGGTGGATCGCTCAAGGTCAGGAGTTCAAAACCAGCCTGAGCAAGAGCGAGACCCAATCTCTACTAAAAAAAAATAGAAAGAAATTAATTGGCCAACTAAAAATACATAGAAAAAATTAGCCGGGCATGGTGGCGCATGCCTGTAGTCCCAGCTACTCGGGAGGCTGAGGTAAGAGGATTGCTTGAGCCCAGGAGTTTGAGGTTGCTGTGAGCTAGGCTGACGCCACGGCACTCTCGCCCAGGCAATAGAGTGAGACTCTGTCTCAAAAAAAAAAAAAAAAAAGAAAAGAAAAAGAAAAGAAATGGCACATAACTGTGATTATGAAGAAGTGAATCAGCTCTGAATGCAAACACAAACAACCTATAGTCAAACTCCCTCTTTTTCTTTTCTAGGGTAGCCAAGAGGGGCACAAGTGGCTAAGTGATGACTGAATCAAGGGCAGCAGCTCATCCCTTTACCCTCACCCCATGCTGGCATCTTAAAAGAAAAGGCACCATTGCCAAGGTTAGACAAGCAAATAAATCAAACCATATACTCAAGTTTAATTGCATAGAGGGCAGACAGCTACCACTCCAAAAAAGAAACAACAGCAGATGTGTAGGACATCAAGATGTCTGGTCCCCATGGCTAGCCACACGCATAGCTACGGGGACCAGCTTCAGGAGAGAATGTGAACCAAAAGACAGACCAAGCAAATGCAAACAGGAAGTAGTGGCATATTACACAAGCAATGGGATAAAGAGACACACAGCAGCATGGCCAGAGTTCAGCTCCCTGGATTGAACTGGCAAGTCCCAAATGCACACAGAGGCCTGGCACTACCAGCTACGGTGCTCAGCGCTCTTGGCAGTCAAGGCTAAGAGCAAGTAGCTCTGTGGGGCTGCGTGTGGAAGCGGCACACAGACAGTTTTAAGGAGAGAACTTGAGTTATTTCATGAGGACAAAATAGACACAGTTGAGATCCCCACACAAAAGCTTCTTTTCCTTCCTTTCTGCCTATACCCTAAAAGAAAAAAAGGGGGGCTTCTTTTTCTTTTGGGGGGTGGGGTTGCTTACAAAAAGAGTTCCAGAATCCCAACATTTCATGGTTGCCACAGATGACAAAGACAAATCCAAAATGTCCTACGCTGTGGGGTACTTACTTGTTGGTTACCAACTTTAGGTTTCAGGGTTTTTTTTCCCCTTTCCTTCTATTTTAATTTTTTTACTAATCTGAACTGGGCAGAAGCGCTTTGGTTTTTCTAAAGGGGTTCTCGAAATTCCAGAAGATGGGAAGAGAAAAGACGTAAATAAGAAGCCAGGATTAAGTAAGGGGTTTTGTTTTTGTTTTGAGAAAGAGTCTTCCTCTGTCACCCCAGCTAGACTGCAGTGGCATGATCATAGCTCACTGCAACCTCAAACTCCAGGGCTCAGGCAATCCTCCTGCCTCAGCCTCCTGAGTACCTGGGACTACGGACACACACCACCACGCCTAGCTGAGACAGGGTCTTGCTTTTGCTGAGCTCTTGTTCAGACTGGTCTCAAACTCCTGAGTTCAAGCCATTCTCCCACCTCAACCTCATATAGTGCTAGGATTACAGGTGTGAGGCACCCTGTCTGGCCTAAATAAGGCTTTAAAAAGTTTCCCATAAGTCTTGTATGGAGCACACAATAGCAGGGTGGTAAGCCCAGAGAGCTGTACCCACTGTATCCACACCACTTCTGCCCCCCACCCCACCTGTCCATGGAAAAGTTGTCTTCCATGAAACCCGTCCTTGGTGCCAAAAAGGTTGGGGACAGCTGCCATAGAGGATAGAAAGAAACAACCGGGGACAGAGAAGGCCGTATCCGACTCTAAATCCAATCTGGGAGACATTTTTTTTCCCCACAGTGACTGGGAGCTAATCCTAAGGGAATTCTCTTCTACTGCCTGGACACAGCTGGAGCCAGAGCTGAAGGACTCTCCACAGCCAAGAAAGGATAGTTCTCACAACGACACACTCCAGATCACCTGGGTTTGTAGTCTTAAGTTATTCAACATTTCTGTGCCTCTGTTTCCTCATCTGTAAAAAAATAAGACCTACTATCTCATAGAGTAACTGAACTAATGAATGTAAAACAGCTAAATAAGTGCCTGGGACACAGTATGCGCTCAGTAAATGTTGTCTATTATGTCTAAGTTAAAGCTGCACAGCCTCAGAGGCAAGCCTGTGATGTGAGCGCAATGGACAGGGACACTGTCTACCCTTCAAGTCCGTCCTCAGTCCATTCCCTTTAAGACAGTTTCTCACAGACTCAGAACAGAGCGATGCACTTAAGAGGGCCATCCAGGAGGTGCCGTTACTGAGCTGTTGCCTCAGCTAGAAGAGTGAACAAACCTTTGAAAGCAAAATTCTTTATCTTCCATACAGCTCAGTGGCCAAAGAAGAGAAAATAGCACATCAAGTTCAATTCTGGAATTGAAAAGAAAGCCACACGTAAACCTGAAAAGAAATATGCTTTGTGTAAAAAGCAGAGGATTATGGGACTTGCTGAGTGATGGGAAGTACAGCTATAACCCTGCAAGTGTACATGTAGACTCAAACTGATACACGTTAAGCACCTGATTAAAAAATAATTCCAATGAGATGTGATTCTAAGCAAATGACATGAATTTTAAGAGATTTGCTTAACGCTGGTCAAATCAACTGTTAGAGGATGCCCAAGATCTACTATTTGTGGTAGTAAGGAAGGTATTTTAACAGTTAAAGGTGCTACAGAAATTGGATCAGTATATGCAAAAGAACAAGGCTGAGAATTATAGGGTAGTTTAGAAACTATATATCTACTACAATTGTGCCTGTCTCTTAAAGATTCATCAAGGGAAGACAAAGTTTACACCCTGTTAAACAACCAGATATGCCTACCTCTTACAGAACAAAATAAAGTATACCTACATAAGACTCGGAGTTGGCAGGCATGTTTCACTAAGACACAAGTGCTAAAAAGAGTAAAGCACAAAAGAAAAAGAAACAAAGTATGTCAGCTCTGCAGCCATCCAGGGAACAGAGTGGAGTGTCTGGGCCTTAGTGACTGCAACCTACCAGCCTTCAGCTATTGTAGGCACCAAGGTTCTTCAAGGACAGAAGCTTGTGCAAGCTTTGCAATTTTCAAATTTGGAATTGACCAATAGCCAACATATAGGCTTAAAAAAATACCTACTGTCATAATAAAATCCAAGTAAGCCAAATGATCTTTTTAATGGAATAAAAAAAAAAAAGCCAATGCTATGTATTCAAAGGAGGAAACATGCCAACTTTGGTCAAAGTCCCTTGGGTCACTGAGAAACAGCTTCCTCAGCCACATTAACTGCAAACCAAAGCAGCAAGTGCCTTCCTGAAGCCTAGCCAGGACTCTGGGAATTGTAAAACAGAGACTCACTGTGAGGTCATAGAAAGTAACCAACCAATCAAGAACAGGGATAATCAACTATATATTTGTCTACAAAAGTGGTTCTCATACTTGGTCTGGAAACTCTTATTGATGACAAATAGCTGTATTTATATGGGCTATAGCTGTTGATTTTTTTTTTTTTTTTGAGACAGAGTCTCACTCTGTTGCCCGGGCTAGAATGCCGTGGCATCAGCCTAGCTCACAGCAACCTCAAACTCCTGGGCTGAAGCGATCCTTCTGCCTCAGCCTCCCAAGTAGCTGGGACCACAGGCATGCGCCACCATGCCCAGCTAATTTTTTCTATATGTTTTTAGTTGGCCAATTAATTTGTTTCTATTATTAGTAGAGACAGGGTGTCGCTCTTGCTCAGGCTGGTTTCGAACTCCTGACCTTGAGCAATCCGCCCGCCTTGGCCTCCCAGAGTGCTAGGATTACAGGCGTGAGCCACCGCGCCCAGCCTAGCTATTGATATTTACCGTATTAAAACTAAATCTGAGAAAATGTTAAAACTATTAACTTATAAAATATGACTAAACCCATTACTTTTTTTAATAAAAAATAACTATATTTTCCAACAATCAACTATATATACATATCATCATAGTAAAATCCAAGTAGAATCAACTTTTAAAATGGAATTAAACCTACAACTTAGATGAACCTTAAAAACATGCTATGTGAAATGAGCCAGACACAGAAGGACAAACATTGTATGATTCCACTTGTATGAGATATTTAGAATAGGAAAACTCACAGATACAAAGAGAAGAATTAGAGGTTACCAGGGGTTAGGGGGAGAAGAGAATGGGAAGTTACTGTTTAATTGGTACAGTTTCTACTGGGATGATGAAAAAGTTCTGGAAAAGCACATTAGTGGAAAAACTGATGAAATCTGAATAAGTTCTGTACTTTGGTTAATAATATACCAAGATTAGTTCTTAGTTTTGAAACACATTCTATGGTTACATAAAATGTTAACAAAAGGGGAAGCTGGATAAATAATTCATAAGAACTTTTTGGAGTATTTTTTACAACTCTTGTAAGTTTATCTCAAAATTTAAAAAAAACCTAACCATTAAGCCAGGACTAAATAGGGACTGAAAATTGCAAAATGAAAGTTTCTTTTATCAAGTTATCAAGAAACCAATCCAACCAAGCCAGGGAGAATAAACCCAAGTTTTGTCTACAACTGTGATTCCTATACTTTTTGGTTTCAAGACCCTTTGCATTCTTAAAAATAAACTCCCCAAAAGCTTTTGCCTATATGGATTAAATCTATCAATATTTACTATATTAGAAATCGAAAGGAGGAAAAATTTCAATGTCTATCAATTCATTTAAAAGAACATTAATAAACTCATTACATGTAAACACAAATGATTTATTTTTAATAAAAAACTCTATTTTCTGAACCACAACTAAATATATACCAAAGGAACGCCACCTCACAAACTGATCTCATAATGCAACCAAAACACAACAGCAGACCAAAAGAACAAAAAATACTAATAAATTAAACAAAAAAAGATTAGTATAAAAAACTAAAAAATAGGAAAAAATGAGAAAACTAAAAAAAATTAAATGAAAAGGGAAAAGGAGAAAAAGAAAGATTTAAGAGATAAAGAGAAAAGATAGAAAAAGATTTATAAATGAACTTTAAAACAATTTTTAAAAATATTTTTAAAAAACAACAACAAAATCCACAGGGCCAATGCCATGTGAATCACAAGAAAGAAATCAGCTAACTTTGGTCAAAGTCCTTCATGTCACAGAGAGCTAACTTCCAGAGCCAGAAGGACTGCAAACCAAAGAATTCAGTGCCTTCTTGAGGCCTGGGCAGGGATTATATAGGAGCTGGGAACTGCAAAACAAGGGCTGCTTATGAAGTCACAGCAAGTAACCAAACAATCAAGACTGGAGACAATCAACCCAGTTTTGTCTACAACAGTAGTTTTATCACCTTTGGTCTCAATAACTCTTTTTTGTTTTTGTTGAGACAGAGTCTCTGTCACCTGGTCTAGAGGGCTGTGGAGTCAGCCTAGTTTACAGCAACCTCAAATTCCTCAGCTCAAGTGAGCCTCCTGCCTTAGCTTCCTGAGTAGCTGGGACTACAGGCATGCACCATCAAGCTTGACTAATTTTTTCTATTTTTAGTAGAGACAGGGTCTTGCTCTTGCTCAGGCTGGTTTCGAACTCCTGACCTTGAGCGATCCACCCGCCTCGCCCTCCCAGAGTGCTAGGATTACAGGCATGAGCCCCCGCGCCCGGCCTTGGAGAAGTCTTTAACACATACAAGTTTTCCAAAATTCTAACTTTTGCTTGAAAACTTGGATTTTATCACTAGTGACAGTGACAGGCTTACTTTGTTCGTATTCAAGAAAATGTTCACTAAATACTCAAGCATGAACAACTATAGTTTGTCCATCAGTTGTTATTTCAAACAAAAATGATGACCCCTGCAACTGGTTCAGCTCCATCACACACGTGCTTTCCTTAAGACCACCATCGCACTATGGTATACAGCAGCAATGCTTCATGGATACTTTTCATTTCATCACTTGGAATAGTAAGCACACCTTTATTAGAGGGTTGAGACTTAATAAAAATTAATAATTTTTAGTCTTTCATCCAGGACATTCTTAAGTGAAAATGGCTTTTTCCCCCCTTTTTCCACCCCACCCCCCAGCTTTTTTCCCCCCAAAGAAAACCACAACAACCACCATTGGTAAAATCGGGTGCCACTACCTTTGTCCATGTTATGGTGCCAGCAGTTTTCTCTGCCATTGCTTCTGCACCAACAGTGCAAATGGAAATGAAGTTGTTCCAGTATAAACCATGAGATTCAAAAAGTTATTCAACCCTTTGAATATTTATCATCACTTGTGTCTGTTGCTAAGCATTCATATAAAAGAAACTATTCTTTGGGGCCGGGCATGGTAGCTCAGGCCTGTAATCCTAGCACACTGGGAGGCCGAGGCGGGAGGATCATTTGAGCTCAGGAGTTCGAGATCAGCCTGAGCAAGAGCAAGATCCTGTCTCTACTAAAAAAAATAGAAAGAAATTAGCTGGACAACTAAAAATATATAGAAAAATGTAGCCAGGCCTGGTGGTACACACCTGTAGTCCCAGCTACTCCAGCGGCTGAGGCAGGAGGATTGCTTGAGTCCAGGAGTTTGAGGTTGCTGTGAGCTAGGCTGACGCCACGGCACTCTAGCCAGGGCGACAGAGTGAGACTCTGTCTCAAAAAAAAAAAAAAAAGAAATCATTCTTTGGAGAGAGTTGGTGTTGATACAGCAAGTAGAGCCACATCTAAGATCTGCTCATTTGTAAGGTGAAAGTAAAATTCTGTAAACAAAATATTAACTTGGTCTTCATGTGTGCAGCTAAATATTTAATTCAGTGAATCCCGGTAACATCTAAAGTGGCATTGCCCTGACTTTTCATTCAGTGGGCATTCAGGAATGTCAGCTGTTAAGACTTTCGTCTCTCTCGGCTATTATCCAGCCAAAGCAATGTGGTAACTTACCCTGTACAAGGCTTCAGTGAATTTTTTAGTTCTAGTTTGATAAAGCTGGAACAAATTTTAGCTTTTAAAGAGCTCATAGTACATACAGTTAAAACATTCAATTCCTTTTGCTCTAAACTTTGATGACTGGATCTTGAAAGCATGCCGCAATTTAACTGGCAGCATAATACTATATGAAAATGCTTTGTTGCATAAGACACAATAATGTACATTATGAACACCTATACAGCTGAAAAGATAGCTTTTATTATAATTTTGTTTCTTTTTTGTTTTTCAATGCTTATTTGCATTTATACCCAGTTTCTTTGACATAGAGTCCTCTTGTTGATGTATCCTGTTCACTATCTTTAAACACAGAAGTTGCAGTTATGGGTTGAAAAAGCAAGTCTTCTAATAATCGCCCTTTTTAAAGCCAATAATCCATCCTTAAATATAAGGGAAATATTACAAATTTTCTTTTATTTTAGAGTAAAATAAAGTGCTAAAATAAGTTGTAAATAACATTTTTAAAATTAGAATTTTCCCAAAAGTTTTTTACAAGTATATTTTACAAGTTGTACTTACTTCTTGCTATGTTTCCTCAAAGGTACCAGGAAAATACTGAGATTTCAAAATAATGACTTATTGGGCAATAATGAGATTAACAGAAAAATTACAGCAGTTATAACCAAAGAGAGCTAGTAGGAGCACAGTAGCAGTACTGGGAACAGACTAAGCTCATCATTGAAAACTTCTGCTTTCTTTTTTTTTATTAGCACCACACTTTAACTAACTGAGCTAACCTGCCACTCATCTTTTTTTTTTTTTTTTTGAGACAGAGTCTCACTGTGTTGCCCAGGCGTCAGCCTAGCTCACAGCAACCTCAAACTCCTAGGCTCAGGTGACCCTCTTGCTTTAGCTTCCCAAGTAGCTGAGGTACAGGCATGCACCACCATGCCCAGCTAATTTTTCCTATGTATTTTTAGTTGGCCAATTAATTTCTTTCTATTTTTTAGTAGAGACAGGGTCTCACTCTTGCTCAGGCTGGTTTCGAACTCCTGACCGTCAGCAATCCTCCAGCCTCGGCCTCCCTGAGTGCTAGGATTACAGGCGTGAGCCACTGCGCCTGGCAGAAAACGTCTATATTTTTACCTTAAAGTACTACCTTAAAAATTCTAAGCAACACAATAATACAGAATTACACATTTCATTAGCCAGAAAGTGATAATGTCACCACACAACATTTAGTCTCTGGAAAATGCAACTGTGTATACATACTGGTGAGGGAATGAAAGTGAAAAAGGTAAATACTGTGTTAATGTCACACGGAAAATAACTGTGACTTTATGCATCACCTCAAAGAAGTCTAAGCAACCCAGAGAGTCCCCAGACCACATTTAGAACCAAATTCAATAACACACTGTCCAAAATTAACAAGTGCCTCCCCAGATCTCTCCCAAGACAGGGTCTAGACTTATGCAGCCTTCCTGGTAAGTCAGAGGAAACAGCCCAGAACTAGCTGAGAGCCTGTCACCATGGAAACCAGGATGCAGTCCCTAGTAAGCTGTCGGGTCTCCAAGCCTGGCTTTACTGAGGAAGGTGGCTCCAGAGACATTAAAAGAACACATTTTCTAATCCTTAACTTTATAGAAATCAGAGGAATTGGAGAAAGGAAGGACTAGGTGATCTGGGATTCTATACATGAAGGAGATCTCAGACTACCAAAATTCCTCTTCACAACAACAGGAAAGGGAGAGTGGAACAAGCAGATGAAAACCCAAAAGGAACGGGAACATGGACGTGATAATGAAGGAACATGGACGTGATAATGAAGGGAGTGCAAAGAAACCAAACAGGAAAAAAAAAAAAAGGGGAAGTGAGAGAAGGTAGCAGAGGGGTCAAAAGGAAGAGGAAAATACAGTGAAAGAAATAGTCCCAGATGGGTTCTGAGGAGACACTGTTACCTTCCCCCAGCTACAGTTGCAACACGAAGCAACTTACTTGTTCTGACAAGGTGTTCAGGCTCCAGAAATGGCAAGGAAGACAAACAAGGAACCAATACAGTTCAACATCTGAGCCCAAGATTCAAAGTCCACAAATTCACAGGCGCAGCTCAGAAATGGCTGCATCCCTTCAGGTCTCTCCAAGGACAGGTTAACAAGAAGCTGCCCTGAAGGCCACTCTGCTAGGGAAAAAGGAACCTACAATCATGCTGCTAAATTCCCACATGGTCTTTAAGAGCAATAGGGCGCTTTTTCCTGGGGCCACAGGGTCAACACCGCACTTTTTAAAGAAAGAAACAGATGAAAGGAATCCCTGCACTTGGTAGGACCCTGTAACAGAAGACCCCTATTGCTTTCTCTCTATCATCTAGACCCCAATTCTCAAAAAACCCAAGCTCTAGGGACTTTGGATTTGGCCTTCCAGCCAGTGATAAGGAAGCACGTGCACCATCACCACCACCATTTACAACAGAGAAATATAGGCCAGCAGTGGATGCGGATTTTTTTGGTATTTTTTTCCCCTCTAATCAATGAAACCACCTAATATCAATACCTTATAAAAAATGAACTTTTTTTTAAAGTGCTCTCAAAAGTACATGAACCTCTTCAACAGCATTCTATTTTCTCTCAGATAGTTGATTAGTAAAAGAACAAACTAATAAAAATAAACAAACAAGTTTTTTAAAAAGATATGTTAGAAAAAGCACGTATGGAACTCAATAGCTAGAAGAGGCAGGGAGAACAAGATTCTTTCAATTGATTACAGAGAAATTCCAACATGCATCCCTCATACTGACCTACAGGTATGTGGTGCTCAGAGAAAATTTACTAAGTTGTTCAACTGGGACAATAAAGACAATGAATACTCTGCTGTGTCAGGTGCTAGTCTAAGAACTTTATATTCTTAATTTAATTCTCAATTCTTTATATTAACTCTTTTAATGCTTACAACAACTATACCTGTAAGACAGGTACTACTCTTACCCCCACTATACAGATGAGCAAACAGGAACAGAGGGATTAAGGAAGCTAAAACCATAGTAGAGGCTGACCCAGGATTCTAATCTAGCGAATCAGGCTGCAAAACCTGCTGTTAACACATAAAATGATTGAGTTGTATTTAACTCAAGCTAGTTTTGGGTCTGGGGCCTCGTGAAGCATATATAACTCACATGTCTCTTTATCTTTCATTTTTCTATTTATGTTTACATTTAAATTACACTTAAGCCTGAAAAGTCAAGAAAAGTTTAATCTTATGAATTATTTTACAAGTTTTCACATTACTTTTTACATTACTAATTTTTAAGTTTTTATATTACATTTTGATTCAAAAAAACACAGAAAACAATAAAAAATTACAAATTTTTCATTAAACTAGAAACTTTCATTTTTGAAGTTTTTATTCTATTATCATAATAAAACACTATGGCCCCAAGGAAAAAAATTATTTTTCTAGTGTGGCAGTCAACCATAGTAGAACCACTTGGCTGGGCACAGTGGCTCACGCCTGTAATCCTAGCACTCTGGGAGGCCGAGGTGGGCGGATTGCTCAAAGGTCAGGAGTTCGAAACCAGCCTGAGCAAGAGCGAGACCCCATCTCTACTAAAAAAAAAAAAAAGAATACAAAGAAATTAATTGGCCAACTAAAAATATATAGAAAAAATTAGCCGGGCGTGGTGGCACATGCCTGTAGTCCCAGCTACTCAGGAGGCTGAGGCAGGAGGATCACCTGAGCCCAGGAGTTTGAGGTTGCTGTGAGTGAGGCTGACGCCACGGCACTCTATCCTGGGCAAC